>VYZQ01003581.1:10606-29652 GCA_013400655.1 Mystacornis crossleyi | reverse complement strand
AAAAAAAAATTATGCAGTTAGAATCATAGAATAGTTTGAATTGGAAGGGGTCTCCAAGGGACAACTAGTCCAATCCTCCTGCAAAAGAACAGGGACATTTTCAACCAGACCAGGTTGCTCAGAGCCCACTCCAACCTGGCCCTGAACATCTGCGGTTCTTTGTGGGAACAAATAGCGTGATGTGTGCTATGTTCTGTTAAAACACCGTTCAAAAATTACGTCTTTGAGAATTTTGGAAAATTGTTCAAAACTCGCTGAACTGAGAAGAAATGAGCTGTAAGTGTAAGGCTGTCATGAGAGGCCTGCTGAAACCCTGGTGGCAGCAAAGCTGAATTCTTGTTATATACACCAGATTCCTTCTAACCCCTCTCAGCCACTGCTTGTTTATTATTCTTCCCTGGTTTACAAGCTCCAAAGAGACTTGACATAGATTATTATACACAAGAAGGCTCAATGCATCTTGAGATGGATTATTTCCTTCCTACAGAGCTACAAGAAGGCTGGAGTTGCTCGTGATTTGGTATCTTTTGATATTTCATTGAAAAAGCTTACTTTTAGCACAGTGAGGCTGCAGTGTGGTGCAGTCTGGCCAACGCAGGCCCATTTACGTGCTGGTGTCTCCAGCACTCAGGTCCATAATGGAGTTTGCTGTTGCTGTCATGCCTTACATCTGGTTTTGCTGTTTAGAAAGTGCTAATTCTGAACTACAAGAGCACTGAGAGTTGTTATAATGTCCATTCCTGTAAGGTGGCCTCATTTTCCACAAGGACCATATGATGAAGAATAAGGAGTAAGAGGAAAGGGAAAAAAAAGGTAACTGGAAAAAGCAAGCAAAAACCTATTGTTTAACATGGTTTATTTATTTGTTTGCTAAAGTAAATAATTTCTGAGTTATGTAGTCAGTGAGTATTTGGGGGCTTGAAATAATATTTAGGCTCATGGATGCCCGAGCCATTTACTGAGATTTTCAGGGCTCAGACCTGTCAGACAAACGGACTTGTGTGAATCTCCCTATATTTAATGTAGAAAGTAGGGAAGGCCCAGTTTTCCTAAATGAAAACTCTCCTTTTGAGTATCTGAATTGAAGAAAATTGGTAGTGACTCAAACATGATCTCATATCAGATGGAAGATGAAAACTTCACCAGGGAAGATTTGCTATTAACATTTATTACAACTCTAATAGTGTGTCATGGCTGAGAGAGCCCAATGAGGACAGGCTATGCCATGCAAAGTCATTCGTAGTGAGTCTGGAGCACACAGATCACTTTTAAGTCATCCAGCCACCAAAGAGAATTGGATCCTATTTTAAAAACAGGTTTTGGTAAGATTATCTTGATCTGCAAAATGATGTTCTTGAAAGTTGCATCTAAATCTTACTGCAGTGTGCTATCAGAGTTCAAGCAGAATGTTCTCTGGTGGTGCTGAGGCATTTTATGTACATATTCTGATAAAAACCAGCAAGCAAGACTCGCTGCAAATTAACATTTCCAGTGCACCATACAGAATTCAGCCTTCTGGATTATTCCATTTTCCAGTGAAGTACAGATTACAATACAGCATGTGTTCTGTTTTTAAAGCAATTATGCTTAAATATACTTATTCTTCAGTTTAATTTTCCTTCTGAAAGCACAGCAGTCATCTTCTATCAACAAATCCATTCCAGAATGTTTTGCTAGCAACTGTTACTAAGACTTTTTTCATCCAAATTGGAAGCTTGAGAAGGATATGATCAACTCTCGAGCATGGCTAGAGACATTTGCCAGTAGCTAAAATACACAGTGAGCAAAATATCTGCCCTTTGGATGTTTTTAAAACAAGGAAAAACCATCATAGCTTTAGGACATGAACTTCATCTGCTTCTCATGCTGGAAAAGCAGGAGTCATTCTAGTCTAGAAATGCTTTCAGACAGGAAGGAACAGGTTTCTGATCCAAGCAATCAATGACTACGGGACACGAATGACTGGAAGAAACCCTGCCATTGGCATTATGTGACAGAATTGGGGTGTGGACTCCAAAAATGCAATTAGAGAGGGTTTCCTCACAAAACAGAGGTCTGCAGGTGTCTTCTGTATCCCCAGTGGTGCCCTGGTAGATGCCACCTTGGGGCAGTTTTGGCGGGGGATGCCATGTAGCCATGGGGCTGTACCCAGAAACAAAAGCTGACTGCAGAAAGTGGCAAAGCAGACACCAAGCCCCATGCCTAGCCCCTAATGTTGAGGCAAGGCACCATTTCATTTTGATTTAATTGTTTTACCTTTAATTGTTTTAGCAGTCACTGGAAAACACTTGCTTTTTCCATTCTCTTTCTTTTTTTCTTATTTTATCCTCAGTCCATTGCAGGTGGTCAAGCAGAATAAACAAGCCTGTGCACAGCTGGTTGCCAAGATTTTGGGCTTGTCACCCAACCAGTGGGCTCCACACATGTCCCTGTTCCTTAACCAGTTACAAACAATAATGGTTGTTGCTAGTCAGCATTTTAGCACGGCTCGTTCTCACTGTGCACACTTGCCTACATGATTCATGAGGTCTGGATTGCTCCTGAGGTCTGCTCCAAGAGCTGTTTCAGGTGGCTCTGATGTTATCAGGAGTAGCTGGAGAAACAAAGGCCTTTCTACAGAAAAATTGGCAGGTAAGGAAATAAGGAAATTATTTCCAACTCATTTGTTTTAAGGTATATTTATCATACTCAAATCTAAACATATTGATTTATATTATGGTTTTGGCATCATAAACATTTGATAGGATTATTTATTAACATTGAGCTGTTCTTTTTTGGCTTTCCAAAACAAACTTCTGAGGAAATATTTAAACACACACATGCTACACAATTGGCTTACTCCAGCTCACCTCCTCAACACAACTGGATTGTATGAATATCCATATCTTCCATAAAGCAATCCAGCAGTCAGGGGTGCAGACAGATCACAGAACCGGGCTTCTGAGCTAAAGCTACAAAAGGACCTGAGTGCTACTTCCAACTTGGTATTTTACAGGGATTCTTCAAATTCCTGTGGCTGAGGGCTATGAACAGTCACATTAGTGCTGGCAAAGCCCCATGGGCCTCGAGTCTCCACCAAAGAAACTACACCAGCCTTGAATCTGTCATCCTGCTGAGCCCCCTGTGCCACATCTGAGGCAAAGCAGAGCTCTCAGGCTGCTCCTTCCTCAAGGACCTGGTCCAGGGAAAGTTGTACTTTGAGCACAGTTATTGTACTTCTCTGGGCACAGTTGTTATGCTTGGCTTTGCCCCAACCAGAGGGTAGTAATGGAACTTTCTGATGTTGCCACGTGTGCCCTCTCATATTCCACAGGCCAGTGACTGAACTGGACAGGTTTCCTGCTTGTTTGTCTACCCCACTGAAGAGGTGCTCAAAAAATTACCCCAAAAGTCAAGGCGTAGGTTGAAGTTCCTCAAATGAGTGTAGGGGATGTCTGAGAAGACAACTCTCCACGTTTCTCTTTCACCATCAAAAAACAATTTATTGTCCTTCAGGTTTACATAAAATTGGGCTAATCTGACACAGATACCTAATCTAGAAGAAGATTCAGAGCTGCAAATCCCAGCTAAAATCTCCCAGATAGCCATAGAATCATAGAATCACAGAATTATTAAGGCTGGAAAAGACCTCCAAGGTCAGAAAGCCCAGCCTTCAACCAAATCCCAGCAGGACCACTAAACCACATCGCAAAATTCCACATCTAATTTTTTTTTTAGCACTTCACTTTTGAACACCATGCTTTCCTTCACCCAGCACCAGGAATCTTGGAGCCCTGAGTCTTGCCCATCTTCCTATTTTCTACTGGTTTCCCCAGGTATTTTTAAGCTCTCCTTTCAGTTTTGGGCTAATCCTGTCCATTCATGTAATCTGCTTACAGAGATCCTGAGTGCCTGATGCCTGGAACAGCCCGAGTCTGCACACAGATCTAGTTTTAAGTGACTTTTCCAAAAGTAGGAAGAAAGTGAATGCAAGAGCCAGGAATGGAAGCCAAGTTTCTTGTTTCATAAACTCCCAAGTTAACCACTTTTGCTCATAAGAATCAAGCACAAAAAGAACATAACAAAGGGGAGTGAGAAGGAAAGCTTTCAAAGAACCAAGCCCAACATCACCCATTCAGATTTCTTGAATGCCTTGTGTTGCCAAACATTTATGGCTTTGAGCGCTGCTGGAATCCTCTAAGCTGGTGGATAATTTTCCCCACAAATTTTATTACTGTAGAATTTGATTCTGTTACCATTATGCATCTTGGTCAGCCCCACTTTTACCCCTAAGGCTGAAAAGAGCCCTTAAGCTCTAAGGGGACAGAAGACTGCCAAGTGGAGAAATTTTTATTTTGTTTCCTTTTCCTTGAAAATAAAAGGAAATGAGCAGATGAAATGCATATTGCTCCCTGATTTTTTTCTTTTTAATGAAATTTTCCTTCCCTTGTGATGCTCAGTTTTCCCAGCTGTACTACCCAGGACAAGGTAACACTGACTATGAACCAGATCCAGTGAGAAATTCTCCCCTCAGATCATTTTCCTGCCAGGAAAGGCAGGTTTGCTCCTATCTGAATGGTTGCTGGAGGTGGTTTGGTTTTGGCAAATCTTGCAGGAGACCTAAACAAGAAGTTGCACTGGAAATTTGGGTATTTTCTTTTGGCTCAGAAGGGTGTTTCTGACTTTTCAGTTGCAGATTCAAGAAGGCTTGATGGTGCTCAGTGACCATGGTGCTCAGTGACCACAGTCTGTGGGTCTTTCAGAAAGGAAATCTGGTGGCAAAAAGGATTGGGTCTATATTTGATGAGGTTCTTTGAGGTAAAAAAGAAAATGAGAGGGTATCAAGATGGACTTTTTTACCACAATTTAATATGCATGAAAGTAATTTCCACAGCAGTTGCTCCAATTAGAGTCTACACATTTTTAAACAGACGTCTACTCTATTTCTTAGGGAAGGAAAAATATCTAAATGAATAAAACCAACAACAGTGAAGAAAAAGCAGTGTCCTGGCTTCTGATCAGCAAGTGGAAAAAGAGATATATAAAAAGGTGGCTCCTGTACAACACAGGGCAGAAGGAAACTCCAGTAAACAAGACAAAACAGACGTAATTGGAAACAGGCCCCCCCAGCAGCATTCTGGATTTGAAGGTAAATGGAGAGAATGGGAGAGCTGCAGAGAAGATTGGAAGAACTGAAACATTCAAAGAAAACCAAGGGGAATTGAATAAAAACAACAGTCTGCTTATAAAAGTAAACAGAGGGGGAAGGGAGAGCATGCAAAGGGAAAACAGATGCACAGTGAGACAGTGCTCAAGAGACAGAGGGAGATGAAAGCGGTCTGAAACAAGAAGGGAACTTGGAGGGGAAAAAAAGGAACGACCAAAAAATCCAACAAAAATGTTAGCAGGAATGCCTTGGTGACTTTCACACAGTGAGACACCTCTGTTTGTATGGGCCCTGGGGAGGCTGGTGACATTTTATTGACACAGAAGGGTTTACCACGAGGAGAACATTGAGGAACTTCAAATACAGTAGCGCTGTCTTAGGACTGGTTTTAAAGTCTCCTCCCTGCTTTGTCTCAGTCTTATAGATCTGAGATGAACAGATGAGGAGGAACCCTGAAATTGGGTCAGGGTACCCCTCTGAGGTCTGGCTTCTACCTAGAGGATCCAAAGAAGGTCCGATCCATCATCAGAAGCTGAGCATCCTCTTCCAGTGGGCTCTGGGTGCACATAAATCCCACAGGCTTGAAGCCATAATGTCTACAAAATCATGATTTCCAGGCATAGGTTAGGTTATTTGTAGGAGTGTGTCCTTACTGCTAAATAGATGGACAAAAATAACCTGTCACGGAAAAAAGCTGCTCTCTGGCTTCTGTGGAACCTCTTGGAAACCCACAGTAGTTCTGAGTACAGCAAACATGAGCAGAATGTGTTCTGATGTGAGAAGTTCCTCTGTGCTTTAAATCAAAAGGATTAGAGTCTTAAAAGATTATTCTGGGAAGCTGTGCAAGGAAGTTTAAAATATTGCTCTTCCATCTGTCTGTCCACGTCCTCAGGCAGCTCATTTTGGTGAGTCAGTACAAACTGACTCATTTTTACATAGATTGTATAGGATAAGGGGAATGGCTTTAAAATAAAAGAGGAGAGATTTAGATTAAATGTTAGGAAGAAATCCTTCCATATGAGGTTGGTGAGGCCCTGACACAGGGTGTCCAGAGAAGCTGTGGCTGCCCCATTCCTGGAAGTGTCCAAAGCCAGGTTGGACAGGTCTCTGAGCAACCTGGGATAGTGGGAGGTGTCTCTGCCCATGGCAGGGCATGGAATGAGATGGTCTTTCAGGTCCCTTCCAGCTGAAACCATTCCATGATTCTATGATTCCATAACTCTGTGATTCCATGACTCCATGATTCCGTGACTCTATGATTCCATGGCTCTATGATCCCAGCAAGGCATGGAAGACCGAAAGTATCTGTGCTTCTTTTAGCCCAGACACTGTGGCACGTTTTTGACTTGTTCTCTTTCAGAATTTAGGGATTTCCAGAGCTTTGGATGAGTCTCATTGACAGAACTGGCAAAAAGAGCAAATGGCTGCATCTGGGTGGCTGAAGGTGTTCTCAGAGGGAAAACTCAATATCTTGTTCAGAATTATGATTTTGGGTTACTGCTATAGCATTAAGTGATGCTGCTGTGTTACTCCAGTGCAGGAAAAAAGCAGAGGATTTAAAGACCAGACTTTTATCTTCTTCCAGCCTTCATCTCTCCAGTTTGTCTCATTGACCTCAAAGATTATGTCTCTATTAATAAAACAAACACTGCCAGGAGTCATTCCTGTGCTTGGAAACTGACACTTGGGTTACCCCCACCCTATTAAGCTCTGTCAGCTTTAAAATTGCATCCAGCCATCTACTGGAAGTGGTCCCAGCAGTGTGCCTGTCCCTGCACTATCCTTGGGAGGAGTGGGAGAGACAAGGCAGCCTGGCATGGACCACTCTGGCATCATGACAGGGAACACCATCAGGGAGGTCTGTCCAAGGACCCGGTTGTCCTTAATGTGATGAAGTTAAAGAGCAAACTGTCCTGTGACAATTTATCTCTGTCTATTAGTACTCACTAGGCTGACATCAAAACCAATAGAAAATGGTTGTACCTGCCAGAAATAAACCCCAAGCCCAGTACAATTTCCTTCATTACACCAAAAAAAAAAAAGAAAAAACCCCAAATTCCAGGAAAACAAATTCAACTCTCTGGAGAAGAATGAGCCAGGAAAAAACCTGAAAAGCAGGAAGGGTGCTTCCTTGCTCTGCAGCAGCAGCAGCTAATCGCTGTGCCCTTGAAGCACAAAACTCTTTTGAAAAGTTCGCTCAGTTTTTTTCTCTCTTCTCTCTCGGGCTCCGTTTAAAGNAAAAAAAAAAAAAAAAAATCCCAAATCCTTTTAGAACAAATCCCCAAAGACATATATAACTTCCTCACCTTGTAAAATTTCACTGGTTTGCCCCAAACTATGGTGTTTGCCAGGAGAACTTTGGAACAAAATGAAATCTCTGTCCAAACACAAGAGGGGTAAAATTCCAGTTTCTCCTTTCTGTTTTGTTTAGAGAAAGTAATGAGCTTTTTGTCAGAACCAAACTCCCTCATAGCCTGTCTCCTAGAAATGAATTTTTGGATCACTTCTGTTAAAAGGAACAAGCTCCACATCCAACAACTTTTGGATTTAGGACTTAGGTGTGGACCTGTTAACAAGTTAGGAATGTACATGATGCTAGGTTGCAGATCCAGACTTGGCCAAATATTCAGGGAGTGATCAGATCTGTGGTTTTGGTTCAGCTCCATCCCTGGTTTAGAGGAAGGGAAGTAGTTTGGACTTTGCTGATAAAAGAAACTCGCACTTGCATCACTTTATACTGGTAATATGCTAAATACACTGCAGCAGATTCATAGGGCAAGGAAGTATTTCAAGTATTGCAGTGAGTTAACTGAAAGGAACCATAGGAAATATATACCAGAAGTTAATTTTTTCCAGTTCTTTTCCAGCTCTGCACCCTGCCTGCATTAGCTCTTGTGCCGGGTGGCTTATTTTCACTCAGAGCTGTTTTGGAATCATTATAAAACACAACTGGTGTGCCACAAGGACGTGGGGAGTCTCTCGGCTTATATTTTGCAGATGTCCATAATTTAACTGGACCAGCAGGTGACCAGGAATCCAAAGTCACCTCATGATGGTGATCAGCTCATGAACGTGGGCAGCTCACAGTAACACATCGAGCCCTGCCCTCCACCTCTTTCCATCAAGCCTGCCATGGATATTAAATGTTCTCTGCCTGAAATCTGTCCCTTGAGGTTGAATTTCAAAATCTAATAGTGTCTCCTGGCCCTAAAAAAATGTGTCAATCCAGCTAGGCAGTGGTTTTGCTTAAAGGTAAAGCAATCCAGGGAGTTTTCAGGTCTGGATGCAACAATCAGCGATTATGGAGTTTATCTTGACATTTATTAGTTGTTAATGGCAGTGCTTCCAGAGAGCTAAGCACATTTCAGGCAGCCACACAGCATCCTTGGACTGCACCAGCAGTAGTTTAAGAACATGCAAACACTAAAGGAAATGGCAACAATAAAAAGGTGTTTTTAAAGTTGGGGGTTTTCCCCTTGTCATTAAAGCTCATTTGAGTCACTACTTGTCGGAGGGTGGCAGTTTTTCAGAGGTGGAAATATCCATGGGGAGGGGATCTGCAGGATGACCTAGATGGGCATGGTGAGGTCATTTGGAGCCTGGGCTTGACTGTCTGCGGGTGTAGGGAGTGCCAAAACCAGCAAGGATTTTTTTATAGTCTGAGCAAAAAAACCACTACTTGGACAAAGAGCCTTGGTGACAGAGGCAGAAGTTGTGACCAAGAAGGACAGCAGCAGAGAGAGGATAAACAGCAACTCAGGAAATCCCACTGAGCAGTGGTGCCCCTTTGAAATTCCAGTGCTGCTGGGACCATCTGTGACGGCTGGTGGTCCTGCTACCATGGGAATACTGCAGCTCCTTTTTCACTAGAAAACAAAATCTTGAAAGGCTGAGATCCTTTGGGGCACTCCTGCTCATCAGTGTCGGGTGCTGTCCTGGAACCAAGGATGGAGGAAGGGTTTGGATGTCCCTTGGGTCTGGCCAGCCTGATAAATCATAGAAACATGGAATCCTAGAATGGTTTGTGTTGGAAGGGACATTACAGACCAACTCATTCCAGCCCCCTGCCACGGGCAGGGACACCTTCCACTAGACCAGGTTGCTTGGGGCCTCATCCAGCCTGGAAACCCAAATGACATCCTGAGACAAATCAGTATAACAGGGCAAAGTCACTGAAACTCAGTTTTGGCCTCTCCAGCATGGACTGAGTCATTTCTGAGCAGAGCTTTTCACTCACCACTCTTTTCCCTATTCCCTTGGAGGCTTCCATGTAACATGACAAAGCCTTTTCTCTTCTTCCAGAAAAAGTTTCTTCCAGTAGATAAGAGAAACCTCTCAATTGCAGTGACTCTCACTATGGCAGAGACAAGTGGATGGATTGCATGGGGAAAAGATCAGGCAGCTAAACATACCACTTTAGTCCTTCAATATGTATTTATTGAGTTTGGGGTTTTCTCCTAAGTCCAGAACCTGAAATTCAATTCTGAACTCTTCGTCTACCTGACTTGGGTGGGCTTTTGACCTGTCAGGGGTTTTCTATTTGTAAAGTATAAGTAACAATACCAGGTAGCCTCAGTAAATGCACGAAATGCCCCACTGCAGTAATTTGTAGATCAGAGAGAAGAATGTCAATGTCCAGAGATTGCAAAGGACTGTGTAGAAATGGTTTTAAATAATAATTTATTACTTTCTTGGGGTAACCAAGAGTTATCTCATACCACACCCTGTGCCTCTTCAGAACAAAGCAGTGACACTGGAAAAAAACCCCAAGTCAGATCCTGATACACAGACCTCTGCCATTTCCAATAAACTTTAAAATTATTTAAATTATTTATACTCATTTATTTACAATAAAGGAGACTGCTACCAGTGCACTTCCTCTAACAGACCCCCAAACACTGAATTTCTCCTGGTAAATGCCCTACATACAGACAAATTTCTTTTAACTAAATTTATGATAACTACATAGGCTTTTAACCATCTGTGGCTGCTCTGAGTGCCTGTGCCACAGCACAGGTGTGCTGAAAGGGGCCCTGGATAAGCCCTTCTCCAAAGATGAACCTGCCTGCTTCCCTGGGGGACGGCAGCAGGCACTGCTGCTCAGAACTACTGCTCCAGGCTGCTCCCAAACTGCTAAAGGCATTGCTTATATCTCTCTGTGCTCCTTTTTATTTGCAGCCATAAAGAGCAGGGGCTTTAAAATATATAATAAATCAACAGATAATCACGGATGTGTCAGCCCATATCCAACATCACCTTTTGGGTCCTAAATCCAGTCTGGTAAGAAGGCAGGAACCTCAAGAGGCTGCTGAGTCTGGACTGGGGCACTCCCACTGAACACAGCAGCCGTCCCAAAAGGGTGGAAATGGCTCGGCTTGAAAGTTTTACAAGTGCTTGGGAGGGATGAGGGCTCGTGAGAGCCAGACAAGATGCCTGGGAGCTTAAACAATGCTGAGTGTGGCTCCAAAAACACTCCCTGTGGACAGCCCATCCTTTCGGCACAGCCAGAGATTACCCACACATCTTTAGAGCCCATCGCACGCCCCACGTTGCACAGATTGTGCACAGCAGCTGAGAGCTGAACAAATAAGCAGCCGCTGCTGCGCTGGATGGGGGAACATCCTGGTGTTGCTATGACATTCCTTGTCAAGTTTTCAGGCTCAAATGGATCCCACGTGGGGGGAGCGCATCGGGCTCTGTTGGCAGGCGGGAGCTTTGGGGGCTGGAGTGCTCCCCATCTCTTGCTCGTGGAAACAAAGCATCTTTTATGTTTCCTTCCAACCAGGACAAGGGGCTGGAATAAATCATCAAGTGACCCAGCCACTCCCCTGCTATTATAACAAGCAGCTGGAGGGACAGCAAACCCGGGCACCGCGCTCGTCAAACAGGCGCTTTCCCGCTCGCCTTTTATTGGGATTCACTGGTGGCACTCAGGGGGTTTGTCACTTCTTTCTTTGCCTCCTACTGTCCAGAGACACTACCAGTAAAACCCCAAGGCAATATTAAAAATGGGAGCCTGGGCTGGCAGCCAGCTGTTGCTACCAGATGTGCCTGTGAGCATCAGAGAAAAAGCCAATTTAGCCGATCCAGCTTCCTCGCAAAGTGGAGCCCATTGTTCGATGAGGCACAACAAGCAACCGTAGGAGGTTAAATAAATCCCAGGGCACAACTATTTCAGGCTGGGGAAAGCTTCCACAAAGGTGCTTATTGCTACAAAGAGAGGCTGGGGAGCTCTCCGAGCAAACAGTAGGTGCTCAGACAGTGGCACTACGGCAACAAAAATAAACCTTCGCATTTTTAAGCTCACTTGGAAGACAATGGGAGTGAAAAGTGCATTTAAGGGATCAAAGTGAAGCTGCCCATGTATCCAGGTTGGATGGGGTTGACTGAAAATTCAGAGAATCATAGAATGGTTTGGGTTGGAAGGGACATTTAAAGATCATCTAGTCCAAGCCCCTGCAATGAGCAGGGACATTTTCAACCAGATCAGGTTTCTCAGAGCCCTGTCCAACCTGGTCTTGAATGTCTCTAGAAATGGGGCAACCACCACTCCTTTTGGTGCCAGGACTTAACGTGACCCTGAGGATGAAGCAGGCCTATGGCAGAGTCCAAAGAAGATGTCCAAGCCTTTTGCTGATGCTTCAAAGCCTCCCTCTCTCCATCCTTCCCTTGTCTGGAGTCTGTCCTGCCCAACACAGAGGTGGTGGCCACTGCAGCTCACAGGGACTCTTTTCTACCTCGAGCCACAGCCTCAAAGAGCAGCAAAAAGATGAATTCGGCAATGCCCTGTGTACCAGCTGCTTTTCTGGGCCTGCTGTCTCTTCTCCTGGAAAAAGAGAGGTGCAGCTGGGGGGAGGAGGCTCCAGCTGGGAAGGTAGGGAGGGTGAGAGGAAAACCATGAGGGAAGTGCCTGAGCAATTTCACAGCAGAGGCAGCGTATGAAGTTGCCTCGGTTCGTGGTCTGCACTCTGGGATCTGTCTGTGGGAAGCCTGCAGGGGTGTTGCAACCTGCCAGTGCCAATAAACATCACCACAAGACCAGAGGAGCTCAGGGCCTGCAATATGAAAGGCAAAGAGAGGAAAATTAGAAGCAAAAATATGAAGTTAATAAAAATCCTTTATCCAATCAGACTCTAAAGAGAGCGCAGCCATGGGCTGGAAGGAGCAGCCGGGCGCTCTGAGCCCTCACTTTGCTTAATTACCTAATAGCTTGCAGAGCCCCTCCAGCTTTATGAGTTGCACATTTAAGTGCAGCTGTCCTGCCTTGCAGGAGCCGTGGTAGCTGCTGGGGGGTGTCTCTGCCTGGGCTCCCTGCCTGCATGCAGGGCAGTGGGGCTCCATGGCCCAGATGCTCCACATCTCAAGGTTTGAAATAGCTAAATCCCTTCAGGTAAATAATCTTTCTTATAAAGTATATACTTATAAACTACTAAGGGGAAGAAATTCCCCCTCCCCGCTCTTTGCACAGCAGGTCCTCTGGGCAGTTTATCTGAGCTCCTATTCCCAGGACAGAGGGTTGATGATTTCATGAAGATCAGAAATTGTGCCTGTGGCTTGCTGGGGGCTGGCACAGGCTCTGCTTTTCTTGGTTTTCCTGATGCAAGAAAGCCCCTTCCCAGCTCAGCTCCTGTCTCCTGCTGGGAGCAGCTCCCAGAGTGGGTGAGTGGGATGCTTGGACGGGGTTCTGAGCAACCTGGCCTAGCTGAAGATGTCCCTTCTCACTGCAGGGGGGTTGGACTAGGTGATCTTCAAAAGTCACTTCCAACCCAAACCATTCCCTGATTCTCTGCTGGAAAACCTCTCAGCACTGATTGGTGCCCTTTGCAGGACTGGAGGGCACGGACAAGGTAGGAACATGTATTCCCAGGATGAGGGCAGCACCCTGGACCCTGATAAATAACAGGTTTGGGCACAGTAAATGTTTTATTTAGTTCCAGGTCAGGCTGAGGCATATCCAGTGAAGTTTTTCTCCAGGCTGGACTGCTGAAGACTGCTGAGGTGTGTTGCTTTCCCCCGTGTCATGAGACCCCTGCTGCCTCCCAGACATTTTGTCCATGTGTTCCATCCCCACATCCCAGTTTTGCCAGAGCAATCCCCCTGTGTCCCCACCCAGTGACTGAGCTGCAGGCACAGGCATTTCAGGCCTCCTGTGCTGGCAACCTGGCACCAGGCTGTGCTGATGGCCTGGACAGCTCTGTGCAGGCAGAGCAAGCCAAGCCCTGCCTTCAGCAGATGGTGAGGTGCCAGGAAGAGTTCCCTGCGCTGAGAGAGGATTGCTTGGTACCTGCTGTCTCAGCATTCCCAGGAATAAGCAGTGGATGAAGACTTCCCTGATCAACAAGAAATTCTTTGCAAGATGCCCATGACTGCAGCACTTGGGCTTTGATTAACACCTTGCTTAGCAGGGCAAAATATAAAGGAACCACATGCAGTGGTGCTTATCCAGAACTCGTTACCTCTGGACATTGTCCCCAGCCTTTTTCTGCGGCAGGGTGTGTACGCAGGTGGCCATGGAAAAACCTGATGGCTTTTTCAGGGCTCTTAAACCCAGAGGCCAGAAGTTATGGTTGACATGCAGGGATAAACACTGACCATCTAAAAGGAGCTGGGGGCTTACTGCTGCAGCTGAGCGCCATTAACCCCACCTGGTCTTTAATCCCCAGGAAATTGAATCATATCACAGAACTGGAGGATAAATGGACTGAGGGGACCTTGTGGGATCATCTTATCTGACCCTCTGCCATGTGACAACATTAGAGAGCCTTTGTTCTAACACCTTTTGGTGTTGCAAGCTAAAAATGAGGAAGGAGAGGGAAAAGAGGAGAAAATAGAAAGTGCTTAACAAAATCTGCAGTGATACTGACTCAGTGCATGCCCCGTTGTTGTTCCCTCTCTGCTGCCAGTCAGGTGAAAGTATAACACGTATGTGGGTCCATAAAAAAGCTCTGAGGGCTGGAGCTCCTCTGCTCTGGAGACAGGCTGGGAGAGCCAGTGGTGTTCACCTGGAGAAAAGAAGGCTCTGAGGAGATCTTAGAGCCCCTTCAGTGCCTAAACAGGCTAAAGAGAGATGGAGAGGGAATTTTATCAAAGGCATGGAGTGACAGGACAAGGGGGAAGGGCTTCAAACTTTATTAAAGTTTGAAAATAAATTATAATTATAAATTAGAAGATAATTAGATTAGATTTTAGGGAGAAATTCTTCCCTCTGAGGGTGGTGAGGTTCTGGCACAGGTTGCCCAGAGAAGCTGTGGCTGCCCCAGCCCTGGAAGTGTCCAAGGCCAGGCTGGATGGGGTTTGGAGCAACCTGGGATAGTGGAAGGTGTCCCTGCCCATGGCAAGGCATGGAAGTAAATGATCTTTCAATACAAGCCATTTATGATTGATACTTTGATAACTGAAGGGGGAATATTTCTTGTGGCACAAATCATCTCAGTGTAAGATTTGTGGTGAACAACTGATTTGTTCATTAGGAAGATCCTTCTGGTCTCTTGTTCTACTTGAAAGAAATACAGTAAAAATTCAAATCAATATCAAATCAATACCCTTTAGAAGGTGTGTGAAAAATATTCACACAGGTGTGTCTTCTGCATTTTGCAGCTCCATTTTCCAAATTTGGGTTTATTGAGAAATAATTTTATCACACCTGGAACATATAAGTAAAATAAAATTTTTTGATACTCATTGATATTTTTGAAAGAGAAACTCTAAGGCTTTCGTTAAATCCCATTAAGTTTTAAAAGGAATGTAGATAAATGAAAATGTTCAGGATTCAGAAGGACATTTCATACCACTTGAGAAAAAAAGAAAAGAAAAGAAAAGAAAAGAAAAGAAAAGAAAAGAAAAGAAAAGAAAAGAAAAGAAAAGAAAAGAAAAGAAAAGAAAGAAAAGAAAAATCCTATTCTATATTTACATTAATATGTAAATATTAAACAGCGAGAGAAAAACTCTTTCATTTCCCCCAGACTGTTCTGTGTAGGAAACTTGATGTCATGGGAAGAAAATACTATCCATGGCTTTTTGTGTTGCAGAAAAGGAAGATGGTAGGTACTTGCTTAATTGAATATATGAAAATAAATGAATAATTTCTTCATAGAAAGACTTTTTATTAAGTCCAAATGTATAATCTCATGCTGCAACTGATTAAGGACGTGTAAATCTGGATTTTCATACTCTAAGTTCACGTTTAGATTCTTATTCCCCTTTTCCAAAACATCTCAAAGCCCCACACTGGACACTTCTGAAAACCTGCCCATTGTCTCTGTGACCTCCCCTCTGTAACTGAGCTCTTTTTGAAAATAGAACTCCAGCTGGGAGAGCTGACCACTTCTGTAAATCTGGAACAGCTTTTCAAAGAGAATTAGATGTCAAGATTTCAAAACATTGGTAGGCATTTAAATACCAGGATAGAAACAAATAATTATATATATAACCTGTTCCAGTGGCTCATCACCCTCTGAGTAAAGGATTTCTTCCCAATATCCCATTTAACCCTGCCCTCTGCCAGTTTGAAGCCATTTCTGCTTGTCCTGTCCCTCCAGGCCTTTGTCCAAAGTCCCTCTCTAACTTTCTGGGAGGGACTCGAGCTACTGGAAGAAGTTCCAAGTTCTCACTGGAGCCTTCTCTTCTCCAGGCTGAACAATCCCAGTCTCCCAGCCTGGCTCCTCAGGACAGCCCCCTGATGCACTTAGTGGCTCCTCTGGACTTGTTCCAACAGTTCCATGTCCTTCTGAGTTTGGGGGCCCCAGACCTGAATGCAGCACTGCAAGAGGGGTTTAGAGGTCGTGGTTTAGTGGTGGAATTGGCAGTTCTGGGTTAACAGTTGAATTTGATGATCCTAAGGGTCTCTTCCAACCAAAATAATTCTATAATTCTGTGATTCTATAAACTGACTTTTAATCTTAAATTGTCCCATTATCCTGTTTTTAAGGTTTTATTTCAGGCAATCAGGCAGCAGGTATCACTTGTGCTCCCTGCTCAGAGTAAGCAAAACTTGCAGAGAGAGTCTGGTGTGAGCTTGGTGGTTACACAGCCTGAAACCAGGTTTAATACCAGATCTGACACTCGTGGCTTCAGTGGAGATGCATGATGAGCAACAACTGAATATTTGCTCCTGCTGCCCTGTATCTCAGTCCCTAAACCCATCCTGCCAGCATGTGATGCAGTGACTGCTGGGTCTGGCTCCTTTATGAGCTCATCACATGTGAGGATTTCTGGAGACGGGGGATTTGTGGGCCCCAGACACTCCTCAGTGGCTGCAGAGGGCTGGTCCATCTGCTGCATGGTGTTCACTTACGTGGAGTCAGAGGAGCTGGCTGCCAGCTCCCAGCAGACAGATCAAACCAGCATAAAAAGGGATTAGTATCTGAAGTCCGGATGGAATTCCCTGACGTTACCCCTTAAAAGTTTCAGGTGGAGGATAAAGAAAAATCTTGTAATCCGAAACCTTCTGATGTCCAAATTGTTATGTTACATAGGAAATCTCCTTCTTTCTTACAGCCCCTGGTGGACTTTCACTGATGAGTGAGCAGGCCATCTGTTTAATTTCACGATTAACGTGTGTGTCATGCAGTTACAAACATTTTCCTCCCCGCGCTGTCCGGCTGCCCGTATCTGAAGTGCAGCTGATTTTGGTCCAAAAACCACAGCAGGGTGTGTAATTAATAAGGGTAATGTTGTGATATGATAAGTGCTGCAGTTTAGTGTGTGGTTGAGCCCATTGTTAACCCCAGAGCTGTTAATTTCAGGGCAATGTTTTAAGCTGATTTACACGGGAGATAAGCAAATTCATCTGTGTTACGGTAATAAGACTATTTAGAACTTATCCAGCTTCAGATCTTAAAGCAATTTATAAACATTAATGAATTAAACTCTGTGAAATGAATTAAAGGAGGCTGCAAACAAGCTTACAGTGCTACAGCCCCACTGTTAGAAACAAAATCCAGGAGAGTGGGAGAGAAATCACTATTTCACCAGCCCAAACTGAGAGAAACTGCCCCTCGTTTTTATTAGAAGTTATAAAAGACCTATTGTGTGGCTCTGTCCTTCTTTAGACACCTGGGACAAAACTCCCTTTAACTTTGATGTCCATTCAATGCTAGGTTTCCCCTTACATCTTAATAGTGAAATAACCCTTTACCAAAATGGTGTTCAAAACACTCAACTGAAAAATGAAGGACTGGGTGAGTTTTTCCTGTGGTATTCTGATCTGTACTAGAAAAATAAGTCATTTATGCCCTATTTATCTATGTCTGTGTCTTCCCTGACTCTACTCAAAAACAGCACAGAAAAGGTCTACATTTTTCAGCAGTCAGTCAGGGGCTGTTCCCGGCTCTATGTAATCAGTTAAAATGGTCCTCATGAGTTGCAGTGGCTCCAGCTCAGACCCTGAGGATAAATGCTCCTTTTTTTAGTTGGTTTAAAGTCAGGTAGCTCTGCAGTAAGCTGGCCAAACTCATCAAGTTTGCCGAAGACGTTTTACCTGCGCTACAAGAGAGGCCTCATTAATTAAACAGGACTTGCTTCCATAGGTTTTGCAGGATGCGGCCGTGCCCTGCAGGCATCATCCTGTGATGGGATGGGAAGTCCTCAGGAAGGCAGCTGCAGTGGCTGATAAAGGGTTTCACAGCAGGAATACAGACTCGCCTGGATGTGATCCTGACTGCTTGTGCCAGGCCTTTGACTACTCAGTTGAAAGAGTAAATAGGGACTTCAAAGCCTCGTCGGCCTGCAAATCAAATATATCCACAACTGGAGAGAGCCCCGTGCACAGGAGGATGGGAGGAGATGGGCAAGATCACCCTGAGTACACGTCTGATGAGGATCAGTGAGAGAGTTGGGGGGACTCAGCCTGGAGAAAAGGAGGCTCAGGGGGGACCTCATGGCTCTGCACAACTCCCTGACAGGAGGCTGCAGCCAGGTGGGGATCAGGCTCTGCTCCCAGGGAACCAGGGGCAGGATGAAATACCCTCAAGTTGTGCCAGGCAAGACTTAGACTGGATATTAGGAAAAATTTCTTCACTGACAGGTTGTTTAGGCATTGGAATAGGCCATCCAGGGAAGTGGTAGAAGCACCATCCCTGGAAATGTGGATGTGGCACCACGGCACCCTGGTTTAATGGTGGGTTTGGCACTTCTGGGTTAACAGTTGGATTTTGTAACCTTAAAGGTCTTTTCCAATCTTGATGATCCAATAATTCTGTGATTCTAAGAGGAGAGCTATGGGCATCCCACCTCTGTACATGGATAAAAGGTCAGAGGAACACCCAGCCAGATTTGCAGTGAGCTCCACAGCCAGCACCAGTGGCATTCACCCTTTAGGTGTTCCTAGAAGTGGCCATGTTTTCTGAAGCCTTGGTGACCTGAGGTGGCCATCTCTGGCCACCAGTGTCACAGAAAGGTGGTTCTCAGGTGCTCTGCCCACACTTACAAATCGGAGCAGGGTCATGGTCTCCATTTCAACTCAATGATCCTAGAGGTCTTTTCCAGCTTTAATGATTCTGTGTTTTAATCCCTGACAAGCTCTGAGGACAGGTCCTGCCTCAAGGGGCATCCCGTTGTTGTTGTCTGAGATTCTTGTGAGCATCCCCTTTGATTTTCAGTTTTATGGTGAGATTCACAGTTTTGTGTCAGAAAAAAGTGTGAGGTGCTTCCAGCTGCAGGTTTTTGGTTTATGGTGTCACCAAAAAGAATGTCTTCTGGACCTTTGTAAAGCCTAGGGAGATATAAGGACCCACAGGGAAGAAGAAAGCTGCATTTATCTGGCTGGCATTCCCTGATGTATGAGCTGGGACACTCATTGTAAACGCTTTGCTCCCAGACAGAAAATAATCACTAACAGGAACTTTTCCCCTTCAGCTCATCTGAAGAGAAAAAAAAAAAGAAAAAAAAAAAAAAAAAAAAA
>VYZQ01003581.1:0-10588 GCA_013400655.1 Mystacornis crossleyi | reverse complement strand
AAAAGTATGCCAAGAAAACTCCTATCCAGGGCCTCCTAGACACTTTCCCAGTGCCAGAGGATGATCTTTGAACATCTGTTACAGCTCTGCACATGAAAGGCTCACAGGCACATTAGTTTGCATGTCCAGCCGTCCTATCTCCAAGGGGGATGCGCTCATCGCTGACGGAGCTATCTGCAGGATGTGATTGCTCATGCTGCACCCAGGTACTTGGCAACTGAGGCGGGTGACGACGTTCTTGGCATCACACCTGCCCCGTGTGATCAGCCACAGGCAGGATTTCCGCACCGCTGTCTCCCTCTGCCCGGGATGACAGCGGCTGCGAGCTCACAGCTGGAGCTGGCCGAGCCCAGCAGCTCGGGAGAGAGGATTTTTTTTCTCCTTTCAAGGCAGAGCTGTGAAAAGATTTGCGCTCGGTGGATTTTCCTCTCCAGCTAGACTGGTGGTGCTCAGTGAACTTAGTGGTCTTTGGTCTTTGCTTCAGCTTCTGACATTTTTTAGAGGGTGTCCTTCTTCCCAAAGGGGGAATGGAGGGGATGGGGTTGACTTACAGGAAGTGACACATCACCCTGACCCCACAAATGCAGCTGGAGCTTTCCTGTTGGTTTCAGAGCAGACCCAAAGTCATCAGGGCACTGTCAGGAGCTGGGTTCAGCTGTCCTCAGCTCCTGTTGGTTTGCTTTGACTATGAAACCCACCTTCACCAAAGCAGCATCCTCCCCTCCCTGTCTGCCAGCAGGATACCTGGTTAAATTGCTGTGAGTTTTACAACCATGTTTTTATACCAAATTGGCTAGAAATTACCCAGAAGGGTCAGTTGTCTGAAATGCCTTGTGCTCCTTGTTATTTACTCAGTCAGGACTGCTCACAGTAAGCAATGCTCCCCAGGGCAGCTCTTCCAGGTGAGTCAGGCAGGGTCTGACTCTTTGGTCATTTGTGTCTGCTTCTCTCTCTTATTTCTTCTACATATTTATTTCAAAGAGTGTTTGGGCTGTTCTTTGGGCAAAGTTTAGTTCAGTCCCCTGCTATATCTTAGAGGCACAGAATCATTAAAGTTGGAAAAGCCCACTAAGATCTAGTCCAACCATTACCCCAGCACTGACAAGTTCCCCACTAAACCGTGTCCCCACGTGTCACCCACACGTGTTTTGAACAATTCCAGGGATGGCAATTCCACCACTTCTCTGGGCAGCCTGACCTGCGAGTGCCTGATCATGCTTTCAGTGAAGAAATATTTGCTAATATCCAATCTAAACCTCCTTGGCATAGCTTGAGGCTGTTTCCTCTTTTCCTATCACTTGTTACCTTGGAAGAAGAGAATGATCTGGCAGTGTGTCCATATTATACTTGGATTTAAGAATTTTTCCATGGTGTAAGCAAGGCAGAGAACAACACCTGGTTTCACAGAAGGCACCAGGCAAACGCCATACCAGTGACAGCTTTTGGTCACCAGTGGTAGGGGCTGGGTTTTTGTCACTTTGCTGGGAGATAAAACAACATTTTTCCCTTGGCCAAATGCTGATCTGTGTGGTTGTGGGACTGCCTCCTTCAGAACAAGGAGACACGGAGATGGGACAAAACTCCATCCTAAATCTCACCAGAGCATCAATCTCTCTCTCTCTTTCTTAGTCTCACCCCACTTAATTCAACTCTTACTTTCCAGTTTGCAATAGTGTGTTATTTTTGTCTCTGCAGACACAAATCCAAATCCTGATCTCATTAACTTTGGTGGCAAAACTTCCAATAACTTCAACTGCACCAGGACTTGGCCCACTGTGAAGAAAATGTTGTTCTGAAGGCAATGTGTACTGCCACAAGGCTTCAGACACCCATAAATCCATCAGGCCAATGAGTATTTCCATCTGCCAACCAGCATTTGGAGTCGTGTGTGTTAACAATATGAGCTAGAGAGTGAAAGTTACCAGCAAATGCATTTCTGCAAACATTTCTCCTGCCGTTATTGATGAGGCTTTTGCATTTACTGGCAGAAGGATAAAGAACAGCTTCCAGAGCACAGTAGTTTCTGTGTAGGTTGGCTCTTGGATGTCAGTGTGATGGACACCTTGAAAATGCTGCAGAAGGCCTAAAAATGTTGGTTTGGTTCTAGGAAAGCTGAGCTTATTTCCGAGCTCTTCTACCAACCTCCTGTGTATCCCAGGGCAAACCATTTGATCTCTCTCTGCCTCAGTCCCTCAGCTACAACATTTCTAAATCCTATCCTTTGCCTATGCAAAATTACAGGCAAGACAGTAATACAAATAATAATAATAATAATAACGATAATCATAATAATGAAAATCTAGTATATACACAGCATCAAATCTCAGCCACCTGCATCTGGCCAGCTGCATTCTGGCAGGACTCTCACAGCTGAGCAGCACACACGGGAACCCTTTAGCTGGGGAAAAAAAAAAATCTTTCCCTTTCCTGGGGAATAATTTTAGGACCAGACTGGTAGCAAAGCCAGAGTGCAACCTGGAGGCAATTTCGCTGGCGTTCCAAAACGAGTTTTATTTAAGTCCATAAATGTTTTTGAAAAGTCTGTTTTAACAGAGGCCAGAGTGCCCTGGGGTGACTCTCTTTAAAGAGCTTTGTTTGGTTAATAATGATTTGTAAATGCTGTCTGTCGGAAGTGTCGCTGCCACTATCTTGGAAAAGTCTCTGCTGGGAAACACAGGTACTTTGTGTTTGCTGAGGTGCTTCGAGTGTTTGCCTTTCCAGTAATGCCTGTCAGTGCCCCAAGCCTGTGTGGCCACAGTGAAATGATGCTCTGCTGAATAGCCATGGTCTTGTGCTACATCTACACATCCATTTCTTCAGTGGCGTTATGGGATGTCACCATGGGGAGCAGATGGCACTGCCGTGGGATTCGGGGAGGTGAACCTCTCAGGGAAATCCCCAGATCATTTCTGAGCAAGGACAAACCCTGGCAGATCCCTGCTGCAACCGCAGCTGGGTGTGCTATGGTGTGAATAAAGGACACATCTCACCTCTCAGAGGGGAGACTCAATTCATGGCACAGAGAGGGTCCTGCTGGGGTGGTGAATAGTTGCCATGGGGATGCCCTGAACTAGGAGCCAAAGCCACAGATCCTGGCATTAATTGACAGAGAAAGGAAAAGATCAGTAATTTCAATCTCTATATTTGTATTTAGCAGGAAGTAGGACTTCTAAGTGACCTTGGGAAATACTCAGAATTGTACTTAGTGCTGTTACCTCTCCAAGTATGGACTATGTGAAAACATGATCACTGCTGTTTATGCTAAAATCCCACAGTTTGGTTTCTCTGAAATCATTGTTTCAAGCCTCTGGGTCCTTTCAGAGGGCCCAGCTCCATCTTGTAGGGATTAGCAGCACCCTTTCCACCCCTCAAATCTACTCCAGCAGCCTCAGTTTGGATAAAATTATAGCAGCCATCAATCCAGTGCTCGTACTCTGGAGCAGACGCTAATCACCACAGACGGGAAGGAAGCAATTTTCTTCACACTTTATTACTGTGCAGCCCCATCCTCACATATCTCGGTGCTGCTCTTTGTTTTGCATCTTTGAGGAGCATCCATCACCATCCAGTGATGGACAGGCTGACAGAAAACCAGGCTGGACAGACCACTGCACTGCCCAGGCGGGATTCACCTGACCTAACTGCGGCTGCCTGGCAGCTTGGCTTTTTTCTATATCTTTTTCCTAGTGGGTGGAGAGAGTGGGAGAGAGTCAGGGGATGATTCATCCCATGCTAAGGGAGGTGTCTGAGGCAGCCAGGATGATGAACCTTCAGAGGCCCCAGCTCTGTGTTGGGGGTAGGTGGAGCCCATACAAGTCACCCCTGTGAGACTCCAAATTTCTCGATGGCTGTAGTGGAGAGAGTTATTCCTCACCTCCCCTGGCCATGGGTGTTGTACTCCTGATCGTCTGCAGAATTTCTCCTTCAGATGAATGAAATTTCAGATTTGCTTTTGCATAATACAAAATTGCCCTGAGCATGATTCGTCCTAGCAGGTTGATGCAGGACACTAGAGCAATATGGATGTACCATGATAATAATAATAATAATAATAAAAAGTGCTGGTTTGGAAAAGGGAAATATAACAGCTGAAGCTCAGCAGAAGGGGCCAGTGAGAAGTCCTGTTCCTAAATGATTGTGCATTGAGATGAGGTGGAAGAGGAGGGGAAGTTTTATTAATTATCATACTTAAACCTGAGTGCAACGGCAAACATTGCTGCTTCTAAAACTTCCCAGCTGTTCTTTCCTTTGTTCTGGCGACTGCTTGGAAGTTTGAGCAGTGATAAAAGTGAGGGCTCTTAAAGCAGTTAGCAAAGTTGTAGGAGACTTTAAACAGCTGGTATGATAAAACACCCACATTTCCCCTGACAAATGTAAGCTCTACCGGTAGCTTTTAGTGCAGGCATCCATACCAGAGCCATAAAAGAAATCGAATGGTTAAGTGTGGAGGTGAGGTCCTGGGTTTTCCCAGCTCAGTAAAGATATATCCAACCAGCCATTATCACACAGGTGCACGTATATCATTCAACATCAGACATCAAGGAAAAATAATCGCCTGGAGCGAGAGAGTAAAGTTCAATGAAAGTTTGAAAGCGTTACACACCAGCACTCCTGGAAGGATAATCAGACACACACACACAAAAAAAATTACTCCCATGCTTTTGTTTGGTTGATGAGTTTGGGTTTTCTGGCTGCATCAAATGAGATCTACAAATCTATCTTCATTAGACTTCTTCTAAAAACAATTGTACATTTCCTGGAAGCTCATTAACAGAGGAGCATTGCCAGGCTCTTGTTCATAATGACCCTGATTCAACAAAGTAGTTAAACATGTGCTCTGGGACTGATGATTTATAATAGAAAGTATAAAAGGAACCCAGATTTTTTTCTAAGTTGTAGAAAAAACTAAGCCCAGATTTCATTTGAATTTTTAGTGAAAATTATGGTCAGTCTCTCTTTTCTTTGATCTGATTTGTTTTAAATAATATGTCCAATATCTACCGGTCTATTATTCCATCACTCGGCATAAATTCATGTTGAGCTCAAAATTCTTGGTGACTCCACTCCAGCATCTACTGATTCCTCCTTCTCTCTTCTGAAATAATTCAAACACCCCAGAGGCTGGGAGGCAGCAGCTGTTACCCATTGAGCACAAGGATACAGAATCATGGAATGGTTTGAGTTGGGACAGGCCTCAAAGTTCATCTATTCCTGTCCCCGACCAGGGGCAGGGACACCTTCCACTAGACCAAGGTTGCTCCAAGTCCTGTCCAACCTGGCTTTGAACAATTCCAAGGATGGGGTAGCCACAGATTCTCTGGAAAACCTGTGCCAGGGCCTCACTACCCTCTGAGCAAAGAATTTCTTCCTAACATCTAATCTAAATCTACCCTCCTTCATCTTAAAGTCTTGTAGGTTTAAATTTATTTTTTAATAGCTTAAATATCTTTTCCTCTTGCAGTTTCCTCACTAGAAGAGATTCCCCTGCTCCTGGCTGAACTGTGATCCAGGTTTGGTCCTTATTCCAACCACCTCCAAGGCATCAGCATCTACTGCTACTTTGCCCAATTTATTGCTACTTCACCATTCCTGTTCCCATAGGATGATAGCCCCAACAGTGATTAATCCCTTACTACATCCTAAGCTCTGTACAAACATGTAGGCAGAGATTAACATCCCTCAGAGAAGCCTATAACCTAAATAGATGAAATAAATTAGGAGGTGAAGTGATTTGCCAGGAGGAAAAGCTGATTTTTGGATTTGCACCTGACAGCGCTAGGTCTTGGTGCCTGGTCATTAATCCCCCGTTCCCCAGCGGAGCACGTGAGTTACCTGCTGGAAGTCCACAGCTGGAAAACCTTCCAGCTGCAGATTTCCTATTGCAGTTCTGCAGGAGACAGATCGCTCCTTGCTCGACACATGGAGTTGTACGAAGCCTCATTACAGAAAATGTTTTATGCTGTCAATCTTCCAAAGCGTCGTCGCTGCCAGCAGGGCACTGGCTTCAGAATGGGTGGATTGTGCTTCCAAAAGCTAATTAAAATCATTAGTGACTCCCTCAGATGAGCTGCCAGAAGCTATCCTTCATGACAGCAACTTCACATTCCCCTTGTCTGCTTGGGTACATTTAAGAGTTATTCTGAAGTTTATTATCTACCTTTTTAAAAATAATTCATGGTTATTTTATGGTGAGGGGAGACATCTTAAAATGATTATATATACCCAGATAAGCAATAAAAATCACAGAGGTCAAGAAAGAGAGGGCCTGTTTTGAATGTTACAAGTGTTCTGTATCTGCTGTTGGGTTCAAGGCCAGAACCTTTGCCAAATCCCCTGAAGTCAGATATTTTTGCGCTCTCTGCCTTTTACAAATGGAAGCCACAAAGCTGCTCAATGGGAAGGGGATGGAAAGATGAAAGGAGAATTCTCAACCAGAAAATAGTCATGAGACAATATCACCATTTAGGATTTCTTTTTCTTTGCCCTGAATTTCTATTTCCCTCATCCTCTACCATTCCCAGGTTTGTATCCTTTGGAAATGGATAGAAACAGGAGTTTCATGCAAGCAAGTCTACGTCTATTTGTAATATGAATAAAAACTTTGACCAGGATTTATACTGCTTACCTGAATACCAAGGAGTAGAGCTGCATTAAGTCCCTGGACTGAGAAGGGTGGTTCAGTTCACTGAATACAAGCTGTGACCCTCAATAAATCAAAATAATATTGCTCTCCTCTGAACACTTTCTTGTCCTGTCTGTTTCAAATATATTTACTTTGCCTTCTCCAGTTGGTACAGTGGATTCTCCAGGTGCTGACACAAGGTATTTTGAGATTTGTAATCCACATTACACCTGCAAAGTGCTGGGTGACAGCTGTGAAGGGTGCATTTGTTCCAGCTCTGCTCAGAGATGCTGGCTACAGACATTTGTAAGGAATGGCTTTGAACCCAAGTTATGTAGATTTAGATTTAGACATTAGGAAGAAATTCTTTACTGTGAGGGCAGTGAGGCCCTGGCACAGGTTGCCCAAAGAAGCTGTGGATGCCCCATCCCTGGAAGTGTTCACAGCCAGGTTGGATGAGGTTTTAAGCAGCCTGGTCTAGTGGAAGGTGTCCCTGCCCATGGCAGGGGATTGGAAATGGATGATCTTTAAAGTCCCTTCCAACCCAAATCATTCTATGATTTTGGTAGGGAAATTGAGTTTCTAAAACAAAAGATATGAAGCTACTGTGAGCAGTTCTTTGTGTGGCAGATTGCTTTCATGGACATGGAAACTCATGCTGGAAACATGGTTCTAATAATTAAATTCATTTGGATATTTTATGTAGAGTGTCAGTTTAGCTTTGTAGTAATAAATTCCAGTTTCTCTTCTGTTTACAGCAACTTAACTCTTACTTGAAGAATCATTTCTGTTCTGCTTCTGCTTCCCACTCACTGATTAGCTCTAGTGCCATGGATATATCCCCCTATATGGTTTTTAAAACCCACAGGATGGCCTCTAAGATTGGGCTGCCCATTGCACCTCTGCTCAGGGCTGCCAGTGATTTCAGCACAGCAAAGAGCAGCTCCAAGTGCTTTTGTCCAAAAGAGAAGATGGAAAGAATGTTCTTTATGACTATCTCCTACAGTGAGCATCTTCCATGGTGATGAAAGGTCCTGGTCCACTTCCTGCTTCTCACACCTGGAAAGGCAACATAACAAGAACATTCCCTGGCTTTAACTGTGTTGCTACTCAGTCGGGATTTGCTAAAATTCCCTGAAATAACCATTTAAACCCAAATATGAACAAAAGTTTCTGCAAGCCTGATTCTTGCCATGCAGAAAGGCTGTACCTGCGGCAGCTGAGCCACACTGCTCAGTGAGAGCCACCTCTTCAGCCATCCTGGAGAGAAGCAGCAATCCAGCCACATTTATCAGTTCATAGTGAATGACCACAGTTGCTCTGTGCATCCCTCACCTAACGACAGGCTGCCTTCAAGAGTTTTACAGCTTTCCCCCTCCCCCCGCTTTTTTTTTTTGGTATTAGGAAGCATCCTTCCAGTGAACATAAGACCATTTGATGTTACAATAAACCATTCTGCTGGCTCAAATCAAAGATGAGGCACCGAGGTGTTGTAAAAATCTTTGAGTCAACGAAAGACAGCTGGTTGAATCATTTCCCAGATTTTCATATGACTCATAAATTTGTTACATAGTGAGGAAATTCCCTGAAAGCTTCTTGGCAGGCACCACCAGTCTGACCAGTAGCTAAGAAACACATAACCTTCCAGTTGTAGGGAGGGAGCAGTGTGGGGAGGAAACAAAGAACACTCTGCCTTCAGGTTTGAGCCTGGGGTCAGCTGGAAATGCATTTCTGCCACCAAAGCCACAATCCTTCTGCACAAGGGGACGGGACACTGAAGTGACAGATCTGGGTTGTTAGGAAAATGTCCAGAAGAGTCTTGTCTCCTCCTCTCTCTCATTCCACCCCACTGCACTTGTGCACAGAAACACACATGTCCAGACTCCACAGCAGTGACCTGGAGGTGCAGATACCTGTATCAGTCAAATACATGAAGTTAGACCTTATCCATGCTAACCAAGAGCCTTAAATTCATAGAATGGTTTGGGTCGAAGGGACTTGAAATATCAACTCATTCCAGCCCTCTTCCATGGTCAGGGACCCCTTCCACTAGACCAGGTTGCTCCAAGCCCGGTCCAAGCTGGCCTCAAACATTTCCAGTGGTGTGGCAGCCACAGCCTCTCTGGGCAACCTGTGCAGTGTCTCACCATCCTCTGAGGGTTAGTGAAGCACTGGAACATGACAGGCAGCCCAAATCCTGTCTTATTTGGGCATGTAACTAATGACAAAATTTGAGACGTTTCTGCCACCAAGATCCACATTTCTTTGGGTAGTTAATGGGGAGCACCTTAGAAAGCCTCTAAAGGGAAAAGCCTGCCCACTGTGAGCAGGTAGGTTGGGTATTTGTGTTCCCCACAAAACCTTCAAAGCTGGTTTGGTTTTTTTTACTCTCACCACTGATTGTATGTGGACAGAAAGGTCTTGCTTCAAGGGAACCATTTAATTAGACACCTATAGCCTTGGCACAGACTGGGGCACAGTGATACGGACCCCAAATTAAGCTGTATAAACAAATACCGGTGATCATTTGTGCTTGTGTTGACACAAGCACTGGGCCAAGATCTTGCCTGGCACCTCAGAGACCATTTGAGCCTGGAGCTGTCTCCATTACCACAGCAAAATGGAGTTTATCCACAAAACTCCTCCAGCTTCAGATGTTGCTGGTAAACACAACTGCACCTGAATTTCTCTGTGATCCCTCCTTTGTGGCCAAAGGAAAGAAAGAGCAGGTTCTTCTCTTCCAAGCTATTGAAGCTCCATGTGATCTCAGGTATCATGCAGATAATCTCACAATAATTTTTTTTCATGTCCCTATGAAGTATACAGAGTAAACCCAGGGCAGACGCTTGAAAGCTGGAGTGTAGAATCATGAGTAACACTATAGTAAACCTCAACAAAGCAGCATTTGGTTGTTCTGTTGGGTGCCTAAGCTGTGCACCTCATTATCTTTTGAGGAACCCCCAAGGCATCTGCAGGGCTTGGTGAGACAAGCTCTTGCAAGGGGGCTGTGCATGTCTCAGGTTGTAGCACAGATGCTGAGGTGCTTTGGGGTGTTGGCAGACAGGTCAACTCAGGGTTTTTCCCGGTCACCGGTACCAAACCCACAAACCCACGAACCCACAAACCACAAGGAGTAATTGACTCCAATGTGTTGGGTAGGGAAGTGAGACCATCCAGGTTAGAGTGTGAAGATGATGGGGACCACCTTGCAGGGACTTGGGGACCACCAGAAAGGTGTGGGCTCCTGTTTGGGGCCCGTCACTGCCGATATTTACCCAGTGCTTCAGCAGAATGTGACCTGGCAATTCGCCCCACAGAGTTTGCACACATTTAATTAATTCAGCAGGTAATTCAACAGCCGTGGACAATCACGGGTAAAAGTCCCACTGAAGTCCCAGCGTGTGAGCACACGCAGGCCCAGGCACATCTAACCCAGCGCAGCTCCTGGCTCCCCAAATCCCGCTGTGCTTAAAATGGCCAAAGGAAACACAAATGACATTTTGTTTCTTCCCTGTGAAAAACACTTGCAAAACCCTGACCGGCAAGAATGGATTGCATTTCAGGGACTTGTTTATTCATCCGAAGCTCAAAAGATTTAAGAGTTTAAATAAAACGTCTGAATGAGGCTCCGTGTATGTGAGGTTCTGAAATGCTCTTTTTAAGAGACAGACGCCTGACGCCTTGGAGGAGCTCCTCGGTGGCAGAGAGGGGTTTAGTGGCTTCAGTCGGCTGCAATTAAAACTGATCAGGGCTTCGAAATGGTTGACAACACAGAAAATCCTGCCCAGTTCAGCCCTCCAAAATGCCTCCCCGTGTCACATATTTGTCACATCTTTAGCTTCAAATTGCAGCATGAAATACAAAGCCCATCTCCAGGTTAGGGGTAAAAATGTTCCCAGGAATTCAGAAACTTTACCAAACCGTTATTCTGACTGCTTTCCAGATTAAGCCTCTTTTTTTTTTTTT
>VYZQ01003580.1:0-16952 GCA_013400655.1 Mystacornis crossleyi | reverse complement strand
CAAGGGCTGAGGGGTGGTTGGAGCACTTGAGCCCGGGCCAGGCCCCCTCCTTGACCCCTCAGCTCGGTGGCAGTGCAGGGCTGGTCTTTTCCCCCAGGGAGAGAGCTGTTCCCGCTCCGGAGGCAGCATGGAACTGAAGCCATGTGGCCGAGACCCTGCGTGGGGCCGGCGGGGCACTCTTGCATCCAGCACAACTCTCACCAAAGCTGAAGAAACACCACACACCGCAGCCAACAAAGATACTTTTTCTTTCAAGTCAGTGAGCAAAGAAGAGAAAAGTAAAGTCACATGGGACGAAGCTGAAGATGGCAACCCCAAGGTCAGAAACAGAGGGGAAGGGATAAAACCACATGGGAAGGCAGCTAAATGGCAACAAGAAAAGAGGGCTGCCATGCTTTTTAGTGCAAAGCTTAAAAACGCTTCTTACAAAGCCATGAAAAGGACTTTAATTCATTTGGAAAAACTTGGAGGGGTGGGAAATTCTTGTACAGCCTGTGACTTTAAAGAGAGGCCCATACCAGACCATATAGAAGTTGTGAGAAGCTGTTACAAAGAGGTCCATGCCAGACCACATACAAGTTATAAGAAGCTGTTAGAGATTTAAAGCAAAGAACTTTTGTTTTCNGAACTTTTGTTTTCAGGCTGAGATAACTCATCCTGAAAAGATTAAAACCCCATTTTTCCTGTGGCCCATGACTTGGCAATGTGGGAAAACTGCGAAAGATTCATGGGAGAGATACCTTTATTTCACTTCAACAGATTGTTTTCTCTGGGCGGACTGTTAGTTTGTGAAAACTCTATGGCAAAGTAGAACCTCTTTTCCTTAAGCATAAAAAGACTCTTAGAAAAATGCAACTCTGACAAAAATGCCATGTTCGTGTTTTGTTTTCACTTGTGAAAGGTTTGTGGTAAAAGAAAGCATTGGGAAAGAAAAAATGTTTAAAGGTGTGCTTTAACCTCTTATAATTTTTTTTCTCATTCTGTTAGTAATAATTTTCCTTTATATTGCAATTGTTTAAGTGTGGGCCTTGTTTTGCCCCAAAGTTTCTTTACATTTTCCTCAGTAAATCCATATTCCCCTTATGCACATAAATTGATTTTGTGTATTTGGCATTTAGACCAGTGTCAAACCACGACACCATGTTGGCATCTGGGCTGTGTCCCTGCTGGGTCACTGATCTCCTGCACAGCCTTGGCCTCGTCCCCCTGGTGTTTTCCAGTCCCTTTGTCCAAGCAAACAAGGGCTCTGGCCTGTCCTTCCAGGGAGAAAATGACCTGGTGTGAGAGCATCCCTTGCTCGTGGTGCACCTGGAGCCAGAGGGGTCTCAGCCACTTCTCAGGCTTTTCATTCTGCTGAATGGAGGGAGCCCAAAACCTCACACTATGGGAGAGCCTGGAGGAGCGGTTTCCACCAGGACACAGCTACTATGCCCATTGCAGGGAGAATATTTAATTTCAAAGCCCAACAGATCGAATGCAGCTGGGGGGTGGAGCGGTGCTTATCTCTTGCCTTGCCCAGAAGTTTGAACAGCAGAACAAACGATCTGATCATGTTTTTATTGTACTTCTCCCCCTCCCCTCTATCAGGGAGCTATAAACCAGGGATAATCTGTAATTCTCCCTGCCTAATTGTGCTGCCCGGCCACCTGAGCAAGGAAATGCCTTCCCTCTTCCTGGCTCTCTGGTGCTGTCAGGGACACAGGGCTAGTGCCGGCTGCCTTCGCAGCTGGCTGCCGAGTCCTGAGATCCAAGTGTTCCCCGAGGTAATCATTTACTGGGATTATAACTGGGCTGTCCACAGAGTGAATTAAAAGGACATTCCTCCACTGGCTCAGAAGCTGTGGGAATCCTGTGGCTGTGCCCAAAGGGTAGGGGGGAAATCACAGAGAAGTAACTGGAGCCTGGGAGCCTGTTTGCAAGGAAATTAAACTAAAAATGTGTAGAAAAACAGCCGTGGGGCTTCACATTGCAAACTCAGAGTGGTATCCAGTAGGTCTGAAAAGCTGTTTAGCATGTGAACACTGGCTCACAGACTGCAGAATCTTATTTTTGCTAAAATATTGGTGCTCTTCCCCCTTCATTATAACAAAATGCAATGGAAAAGTGACCACTTGCTTGATTCAATCCAACTAAAAACCGATTGCAAACACCCAGTGCTAGGCAAGGTATTTCTTTCCCCATTCCTTTCTCCCCTGCCTCACAAAACATCCATTTTCAGTAGGTTTAACCCAGAACTGCCTGTTTTGCTATGAGTGGCAGGGGAAAAAACCCCCAAAGCCAACCCCCAAACCACAAGCACTTTAACATCAACACCTTATATAGTCTGGGAATATTTTTTTTTTTTTTTTAAGCTCAACACTTTTGATGAAAAGATGTCAGCCCTGCCCGGCTCCTCGAGGAAGCTCCCTCTACGGGCGATGCTGCGGCAGCATTGCTCCAGCTCCATGCCATGTCATACTCCAGAATCCCACGGGTCAGCCCTACACAGTGGGCATTAACACTGCAGCAACAAACGAGACTTCCACATGGTGAAACTTTTAGATTAAATCCTCTCTTTTCTTTTTTTTTTTTCCTTCTATAGAATATGGTTTAAAAAAACTAATCACAAAACCCTTGCATTTTCATTTGATGCAGTAGGATGCTCTGGTGCCACCAGAAATGGTATCAGCGTGGGTGCCAAGGGCTGTGCAAAGGGGTGGATGTACTCAGCTCTGAAAGAAAATTTGCATCTTGTGATGAAAATCTGCCTTATTTTGTAAGGAAAGTGCTTCTGTATTTCTGCTCGTAAAGGAAATGGGGGTTCAGTGCCTGGTGGGGAAAGCAAAGCCATTTGCACATTTTGGTGTCCCTGCCCACAGCAGGGGGTTGGATCTGAATGATGTTTAAGGTCCCTTCTGACCACACAACCATTCTGTGATTCCCTCCTCTGCACTTTGGATTTACAGCTGTGCTCGTGCTGAAGGCACTGATGGGGAACTCATTCTTCCTTCCCTTCACAGCCGTGGTGGGGAACCAGCATCTCTGCTGTCACCAGAGTTCTCACCAAGCAGCAGGACAGGCAGGATGGAGCTCAAAGGTAAGGACACCTGTGGGTCTTCTCCCTCACGGTTTGAAAGAGGCTCCGGAAAATTTTGTGGTGGCTCCAGATGTTCAGTTTGGTTGGCCTAAGCCAGCTGCCCTCTGTTCAGTCAAAATTTAGCAGACTCATTTGAAATACACTGAATTTTCCACTTCAGGTGGAACCGTGATTTCTGTTAGTGCAGCTGTTTGCTAGGCTGTGATGGAAAATGTTGGATTTTAACCCCATATAATGGTTTGGAAAATGCTTCTACTCAGCAAAGCCAGAGCTGTAGAGTTGCCATCAGAATGGGCACAAAGTGTTATAAAGACATTTTGATTCTGAAATATTGACATGTCCTTAGAGTAAGTTCAGGGAGAAACACTGCAGCTATGAAATCAAAGGGAGAAACACTGTAGCTGTGAAATCAAAACCTCCCTGCCTTTGTGGAAGATTTGGAGTTTGCCACGGGTAGGAGTGCCAGACAGCACTTTCCAGTGCAGAGCTGAGGTTCAGCAAGCTGGAGCAAAACAGTTGGTGTTGGGGGCAGAGGTTTGGTTCTTTAGAGAAAAGAATCACTTTATAAGTTTTCTAGTTCTGAAGAGAAAATTGGTGTGTTTTCCTGATCTGTTGTTATCCTTCTCCAAGAGATGATGTGACAGCATGGGCTGGACCAGAGCTCCTCTGCAGGGTAAAAGCTGGGCCACTGCAGGATGTGAAATACAGGCTTAAATCTGTGACTGCCAGTCCAAATCTCCCTCAAGTTCTTGGGATGTTAAGGGAGGAGCATTGAACCCCAGAACTCTCATGAAAATGCTTGTTGCCTACTGTGGTGGGTGGTCTGTGGCCCTGGAGGTAGCAGGACAGACCAGAGGGTGTCTGGGCTCAGAGATGTCCCTGACAACTCTGCAAAGCTGAGTTATGTAGAGTCGTCATATTAATGTACAGCCAGGGACAAAGATAGGAGAAATACTGCCAGGCACAGATCCATATTTTTCTCCACAGAGTAAAATACTGTGTAATTTTATCTAATTACTATAAAACAGTTTATGCTCCTTGTTTATTAAAAAATAGGGGAAATCCCCCCCATATTTCACTTCATTTTCTGACAGGTTATGGAGGAAAAATAGATGGTTTCTTCTGAATTTAATATTTCAAACCAAGTAGATCCAAAAGAAAAGGCAGCAATTAACCACAAGTACCAGCAATATGTTCCTTGTGTTTTTCTCTCTGAATTTGGCTACAAAGAATCAGTTTAATAATAATAGTGCAATAAGTACAAACTTATTTCCAGTCATGTTAAATCTTTTAGCAATAATTTTCCAAGCTAGGCAGGAAAGCATTTCAGCCATGCTCATCTTCCAGACTTCAGACTTCTGAGATGGGACCTGCATCTCACATATTCTCAGGATTTAAAATCCTTTACAGGATGGCTAGGAAATGGTCAGCATATATTTGACCATAAGTTGGAGTATGCATATACATATACTCAGGGGAAGAAATTTATAAGCCTGGAAGAACCCAAAGGAGGGGCCAAATGGTTAAAATGGGCATTGACTGTGATGCAGGTTCTCTACCTATGGACATCCATATTTGTGCTTGTACATGCAGGGCTATGTATTTTCCCTCTTCCTACTATAAATTCCACATGAGCCCTACCCTGTGGCTCCGTGACAGGAGAGATACCTGAGCATCATCTTGCCCATATCTGAATCACTTTGCCATCACTGTTTGGTCTCTTGCCACCTAAATAACAGGGCTGTTATACCAGGGTTTGCTGAACCCTCAGCAGGAATACATCAAGGACACAGAGTTCCTTGCCTTCCTTCTCCACACAGTCAGCACCCAGGCTGGCAGCATCCTATGACTAACTCTTCTAGACTGGATTTCTCCAAGGGATGACCAGCGCTTAATTTGGCTGACTCCGTGCTCTGCGGGAGCTCTCATCCATGCCAGCTTGAGTCCTAGCAAAAACCCATCATCATTAGTCCTCCGAAGGCACAGCTCAGATACTCTCCACCCCCATTCCTGCAGGCTGGGCTGCACTGTGTTCCCACAGACCGAAATTCCCCTGGTAGGCTCAATTACAGCAATCGGCCTTCATGCTCTTTTCCATGGCACTGCTGCTTCCCACTCCGCATGGACATGGTGGAGCAGCAGCTTTCCCACAGGTGTCAAGGGATATGACACTGCTCATCCAGCTACACCAGGCCTGTGGGCAGACTCTGTGGTGTTCGGGGCCCAGGGGCTTGTCCCTAAGGGGCTTGTCCTAATTGGAGCCATTTGGAATGTACCCTGGCTCTGTACTCTAAGGAGTTGGTTGGAGCAGAGTGCTGAGCACGGGCTCTCCTTGGGTAGGACCTTTGCTCCATCTTGCAGAAGATTTTTTCTGGTGTAAGGCAGGGCTGGGCTGGGGAGGATCTGGCCAGTGTGCATTTCTCTTTGCTAACGGTTTGGCAGCCTCTCAATGAACAAACCACTAGAAAACAAATCTGGAGCAGCCCTCGGCTGCGGTGGCCAGACCTCAGCTGTTAACTGGGCTGAAGAGTACCAGCTGCTCTGCTCCTGCCCCAGGGAGGAGAGGCCCTTCTGCTGTGGTCTGGGGATGAGAAACATGCCTGAGCCAGCTCCTGCAAACTGGAATGGCTTTTAGACTCCAGCTCTGGATCCAAATCTAAATTTCATGGCTTTACATGCTGCCTGAACCAATGTCTTGGCTCCAAATATCTCTCTGCTCTAAAAAGGCAAATAATATGGTGGTGACAAACTCTTTTTCTGCCCTTGGCTCTATGTAATGCGGACTGTGAGGTGCTCTGGCTTGGGCTTCCCCAGCTGCATTGCTGCAGCCAGGACAGTGCTTGAATTTAATTTCCTTTTTCCACCTCTCTGGTAGTGAGTGCTGACTGGGAAAAGTGACCTGCCTGGATCTGTGCTTCAAGCTGGAAATGTGTGGGTCATGTTGCTTGAGCCATGGGTATTTCCGCATGGCAGAAGCAGCTGTGCTCAAGGGGGACAAACCCTCTCTGGCTGGGGATGGGGAGCCAGGATGGCTTTTCCAGCTCTCCCTGCATTGCCCATCTGACCAGCTTATCCCCACTCCCTTCTTATGCCTGTGGACCCCTTCCCATGTCTTGCTGGTGCTCTGTTCCTAAGCTTGGCCCCCTCCCAAGCCCTGTAACTTGTGTCTGTCAAGCCTGCGTATGTTGTGGAGCTGAGCTGTGTGGTTTCTGGTTTGGAAGAGCTGTGTGTAGGGTGGATAATGCTGGGGGCTCCAGTCCCAGGAGGGGCTTGACAAGGGGGAATAAGGACAGAGGAGGGAACATGTTATTTTGGCTCTTGCAAGTCACTAACTAACCCCTTCTCAGAGAAGGACTAAGCCTGGAAAACCTCTCCCTTTCCCTGTGTTTTCTAGTGCTGCCTGTGAGCAGCAGGGTACTGCTGGTGCTCAGACACCAGCTGTGGTCATGTAGGGCTCTGCATCTGCTGGGTGAAAAAAGAGATATCCCTGCTATAAATGGGAAAGATTTGGTAGAAGAAATGTATTTTCCTATTTGTATAAATTTTAGTGGTGTTTCATAGTTCCAAACGCATTGCCCAGCTCTGCAGTAGGTTGAAAAGTGAGAGAGGAAACTACTCTCATGTCACACAAAATTTTCTCCATCCTCTTCAGATGGGAAACATTGGGTGAGCTGCTCAGCAGCTTTGTCCCAGGTTTGCCCTTTGCGCCAGTGGCTGGAGTGGTCCACAGCCCTTGCTGGGCTGTGATAAGCAGCAAGAAGCATTCAGGGTGTCGAAACACCCCTGCCTGTCCCCTATGGCTGAGGACACGGCCATCCCTATACAGAAGGGTCCAGCAGCACTTGGCCATGGTAGAGTATGTATTACAGATGTGTTGCAAAATCTGTGGGTGGGAAAGGAGATAGGTCAACTGAATTCCTTGACCAGCATCTCTGAGGGTGCATCATAACCCTGAAGCTGTTGCAGGAGGTGGGCTTGTCCCTTGAGCTGTGCTCCCTGAATTGGTGCTCAGCTTCCACCCTGCTGCTGTCTCCCACCTCTTCTCTCCTCCTAGGATTCCCCTCCTGAAGCCGCCTCAACCTGCTGTGGCACCTTCTGTCAAACGCTTCACACATTTGTCACCAAAATGTTTTGGCAGCAGCAGCATCTCTAGGTTTTGACATAATCCCGACAGGAGACTTTCTCAATTATTACTAATGGAACATTATGCTTCTCTTTGGGAACTCCTGCATGAATAAAAAGGGTCATTAATGACATCTGCACAGAGCCCGGAAATTATTAGTCAGTGCTGATACAGTTTTATTTTATTTTTTTAATTTTTACATATATATTTTCTTAAGCTCCTGCTAATTTCCCACCTTGCCTCCCACCCCCTTCTCCAAAGTCTCCCGTGCAAAGTGGAGCCGAGTAGGTAATTGTCAATGTTCTTGCTTTTGTGCAGGTAAATGCTCTTCCCCTCCCACCCTTCCTTCCCTTTTATTCCCTCTTGGCTTCTTTAAAGATTGTAGCTCTTGTTTCAGTCCCAAGAGATCCTGTCACACCTTTCTCTGGGCTGGATTTTATTGCCAGTCAAACTCAAATATTTCTTGGACTTGCTGAAATCAATATTACCCTGGTCCTACCAAGACAGTGCTGGAGAGGGAGCTATAGCCTGTGTCCTGCTGCCTGTGGACCTCAGGGTGGCCTGACCCCATTGCTGCAGGATGCTGGTGGCACACGAGAGGAGATGCTGGGAGAGGGACTGGAGGTGTCGGCGAGTGCCACATAGTGCCATGCAACAGGGAAACTCAGCTTGGATTGTTTAAGAGGACTTCCTAGACAGCACACCATTGGGGTTTTTTCTGTCCTTCTGCCAGGTATTCAGTTCCCTCTGCTCAATACCCCTAAAAGCTACCCAGAGAAGGCTTTTTCTTTACTTTTTTCCCCTGGAGTTCTGCAGCAATTTGAGGAACTGTGACAGGGCCCTACAGAGATGTGACAAATAAAAGGCTTCTCTGCCTTGAGCCATTTGAAATGGCTCTGCAAGTTATGACTTCTGAGGAGGTGACAGGTGCAGGGTTGTGCAGGGTGCATCTGTCCCTTGTCCTGTGACAATAACAACGTGTGGGTCTGAGCTCTGGGCTGATGACAGTGGCACATCCAGCAGGACAAAACCTGAGGTCATTCCTTTTGCTGCATTGACGTGCCAGCACATGAGGTTTGGAGGCACATGTAGGGTTGGGGTTTATTCCCAAGAAGATTGGAACGGGGAAGTTTGAGATGATGGTTAGGCTTTTGGTGGGATCTCTTATGGCCTGTGGAAGAGGAGAAAACTGATGTCTTCACTTACTCAAAGCGTGTTTTTCTTTTCTGCGTTGGTATTAGTAAAATATGCAGCACAGGAGTTGAAGATGGTGTTGGTCCATGACCAGCAGGGAAGATCTTGGTGTCCTGTTGCCACTACAAGATGCTCAACTCCACGGTGAGTATTTCTAATGCTGCATGGTGGGAGACTCTTCCCAAGCCACTGGCTGTGACCAGGGGAGACATGGCTGCTTTGGGGCTTTGCTTGCTCACCAAGGCACACAAGGAGCACCACCTGGGCCAGGGGATTGGGTGGGAGATGTGACAATTTTCCCATGGGGCCTGGACTCATTGCAGAGCTGCTGCATGCCGCTGGGGAAGGCCAAGCGGGGATCACCAGCCTCCGTTCAAACCTGACACCTGGGGTAAAAGGTCAGCGTGATAACTCTAAAAAGAAAACCACTGAACAAGAAATAGACTCCTTAAAAAAAAAAAAAAAAAGTCCCTCAGAGAAAAGATATTTCAACCCCTTTTTGATTTATGACCTACTATAGGATATTGAGACGTTATTTACAATCGATATATGCTCCTGCAAGACTCCCGCTGGAGCCATAGACCCTGCCTGTTAGAGTGGAGACCGGTCAGCCTGCTCCACTGGAAGTGCCAGCCATGTCCTGCTGGAGCAGGCTATAAAGCTGGACGCAGCTGTATATCTTTCAGAAAATGGACCTGGTTACACATGTCTTTGGGCAGCTGACACAGGGATATAGTTTCGGGCTAAGACAGCAGTTCAGTAGCAGAAATCAGCATTCCTCAACCTTGCCAATAATGAAATCTCTTGCGCAACATAGAGCGCTCCATGGCCTTAAAGGTGCAAAATGGAGTTGTTCACTTGACTTGTAATGGAATTGGGCCAATTTCGAAGCAAGCAGTGGATTTTATTCTGGGATTTTATCTTTAAAGGGGGATTTGCAAACACTTTAAGGAGGGGGGAAAAAATCCATTCGGCATAAAATTGCATGCTGGCCAAATTCCAGTTTGGGTAATTACATTCTCTTTCTGTAGTGGCTGCAGGACAAAGGGCCATTCATCACACTCCAAAGTGCTGCAAAAGGCTCCCGTGTTCCACCGGAGAAGTGCCTGTGTTTGAATCCAAGCGAGAAAGTTTTCTTCCGTGCTCTGGGCTGCTCTGGAGGGTAATGGAGCTTGGCACTGCTTTTTAGGATCCTTTTGGGTGAGATAGAGGGGCAAGGACTTTGTCACGAGCTGCTCAGGCTCCAGCAAATCTGGGTAAGTAGGGCGCTGAGCAAAATAGATTCCTTGCTGCCTCCCATGGCTTGCCTTTCACCCCAAGGACATGCTTGTCTTTGCAGAGTGCTGCTGGAACTCCAGGGCATCCTGCTGGAGCAGAGGAGCTGGATTTCCTCTCTGCAAACCTTCCATTTTGGAAATGCCTATAAGCAAGAAACTGAGTTGCATCCAGCTGAGCGGGGCTCAGGGACTTGGAGTGCATTCAGAAGTGGTGCAGGGGAGCCTGGAAGGACGCAGGTGCTCTGCCTTCCTCTTCCCAGGTCTCCATACAGCCAGAGAAGAAATATTTGCAAGAAGAAATATTTCCTCCTGCTTTCCAGCTAGAGATGATCATGCTTAAGTAGTGGACCATAGTTTTCAGTTGAGCATTGGATATTAGGAAGGAATTCTTGATTTTGAGGAAGGTGAGGCACTGGCATAGCTTTCCCAGAGAAGCTGTGGCTGGCCCATCCCTGAAAGTGCTCAAGGCCCAGTTGGACAGGTCTTTGAGCAACCTGAGATAGTGGAAGGTGTCCCTGCCCACAGCAGGGGGTTGGCCCAGATGATCTTTAGGATACCTTCCAACACAGACCTATGATTCTAGGATTCCTTAGCTCCCTGGTAGCTCACTTTGTAGCCACTCCCTGTCCAGGCAGAGTGAGGCCCCAAGATGGCAGCCCCAGAGCTCAGGTAGAGGCCAGGCGAGGAGACAGCAGCAGCATCTCCACAGGGTTAGGGAGCATGTCTGCGTGCCACTCACCAGCTGACGTGCCAGGGAGCATCCTTGGCCTATGTGCCTTGAGAGTGTCCCTTTAAAGCAATTTGTAGACTGTTATCCTGTATCATTAACCTAATTAGTGTAATTGCTGCCATTTATGTAATGAGTATAAATACTGAAGGAATCCCGTAATTAGGAGATGTAATTAGGTAATTAATAGATGACATGGTAAAAAAATCCAGGGGAAGCTTTGCAAGGTGGACACTGTGTGTGTATGGTTGTGCATGTGTGTGGCTGTTCTTGCCAGGGTCTGTCACCCAGATGTGCTCTGGGGTTGGCCTCAGCCTGGAGCCTGACCATATCACATGGGCAATGTAAAGGGACCTTCAGGAGACGTGAGAAGGCTCTCTGGGAGCTCTACAGACCTTGCAGAGAGGATCTGGAGAGCTGGGATTTGCTTAAGGGGAAGAGCAGAGCTGTGGCCATTGCCTTACCATACAGACACACTTTGCTTTTAGATCCTGGGAGAAACAAGGTGAATTTAGTAAGGTATGAGATGTTCCTCAGCCCTACTGGAAGGTGTCTGGAAGTCCCATTTGTCCCATAGTGCCTCTCTGCTACAAGCAGTGCTGGAAATAGCACAACAACCAGCTCCTGCACCAATAGCCTGACTGGAGGGATGATAAGAAACCCCAGGGTGCGCTCAGCTGCCTGATAAAGTCTCATTTTAGTTCTCCTGTGGGTTTGGCTTAGAAAAGTGATTGGAGCTGGAAATTGTGTTTGTGCTGTGAAGAGCTGATAAAGTTCCTGCTGAGCCTGAGGAGCGCTTTTTTAGCATGTCATGAGTTGTGAGTGCTTGAGCTGGACCCTTTCTAGTCATTGAAATGTTGACTGTTTCCTGCTGCTCTCTGTTTCTTGCTCCTCTCAGCCTGTTCGTGCTTCTAGAGAACTTACATGTCCAGATGTAGTCAAAGAAATTAAGTTGCAGATAAGGAAAGTTTTTTCTTTGGTTTTTTTTTTGTGGGTGTTGTTGTTGATCATCTGGTTGGCAACTGCCGGGAGGAGTCACTACCACCAGATTTCAGTACCTGAAGGGGACCTGGAAAAAGAACTGGAGGGACTTTTGACAAGGGGCTGTAGTGATAGGACAAGGGGTGATGGCTTCAAACTGACAGAGAGTGGGGTTAGTTTAGATACTGGGAAGAAATTCTTTAGTCTGAGAATGGTGCAGCGCTGGAACAGGTTGCCCAGAGAAGCTGTGGATGACCCATCCCTGGAAGTGTTCAAGGCCAGGTTAGATGGGGCTTGGAGCAACCTGAGGTAGTACAAGGTGTCCCTGCCCAGAGCATAGGCTTGGAACAAGATGGTATGTGAGATCCCTTCCAGTCCAAACCATTGTATGTTTCTGTGATAAGCCATGAGTATCCTGGTGTAGGATGCAGAGGGTCCTGGGCTCTGCACAGCACATTGGCCAGTGTACACTGGCTTATTTGGAAGAAGCCATCGACCTTGTGGCTTTTACTCTTGGCCTCTCTACCTCCCTTTTGCAGTATGTTCTCTCCAAAGGATGAGCTATTTTGCAGTCCTTCGAGGAGCACTGCAGCCAGCAGGAAGTGACCGCGAGACGTGCAGCACTGGAAGCGTCGGCTTGCGGGAGAGGTCAGGGTTTGTACAAGCTTTGGGTGGTCAAAGGCTGCAGAGTCCCCGGTACCAGCAGCTAGAGGGAGATATGACCTCACGCTGAGGGCCAGCCTTGCCTATGCCATGGATTCCTGTCGTGATGCCAGAGAAAATCCTCTTGCTTGCTAGTGTTCAGGGTCCATGTAATGAGCAGCCATAATACAGACTTCATTACATAGCATAAGTAATTCTTGAGATTAAAGACTTTTGAAATGGCTTCTGCTGCAGTTTCTGCCAAAGTATTTCTTAGTCCCTGGGAAGTTTTATCAGGTGTATCATGATCAGTGTATGTAGGTCCAGTTACACCAGAAAGGCTCTGTCTAGACGTTTTAATTCCAGTATAAAAAGGGCCGTTCTTTCCTTCAGCTTGGATTTGCTTATACATGCCTTTCACAAAATCAGGGCCTACTTCAACAGCGGAGGAGCCTCCCTATATACAGTGTTATGTTTAAATACCCTGCTGGACTGCATCAAAGCCCCCTCTGCCCCAAGGCCAGGAGTTCCCGCTTCTGCAGGTTCCCTGGCTCATGGATGGGGAGGTGAATTGCTGTTTGGCAGCTGCTGAGCTGGAGGTGGCTCTTTGTGTCCAAAGCAAGCACATAGTCTTGCAGGACACTTCTGCAATCTTTCAGCTTAACCTTCCTCTGCCCCTCTCTGCTTCCTGGTCCCTTGTCCCATGCTCCCCAACCTCCCAGTCCAACGGGGTGTGTCCCATGGGACACCATTGTCTGAAGTTCTACCCTTTTGATTTTATTTGGTTCGGGGATTTGCCCAGTGAGATACAAATTTGCAAAAAGGATTTTGCATTTTGGCTCATTTTCCATGTAGTGAGCTCTAAGTCCAAATGATTCAACTTCAAACCTGTTTTGAGGCCTTGCAGCCCCTTGACCTTGGCAGAGCTGCACGAAAGTGCCGCAACTCCTACCCTATGGTAAAGGAGGGTGACTTGTCTGCTGGCTTACAATTCCTTATTCTTATGAGGAATATCTGCCTCCCTCTGCCCTGGACCATCAGTTGGGTGAGGATTGTTGATATTTCTACATTTTGCCCTCATCTTTCCCTTGCCCTCTCCAGGTACCAATCATTGATATATTCTTGGTGCCATGTCCAAACTACTTTAACATAGACCTCCACCATAGGTGAGGAGCAGCTGTACTTTTTCTTGTTCTCCTTTTATGATAAAAGCCCTTTTTGCTGTGTTGCTGTCTCCCCTTCAAGGCCTAACTCTGCCTGAGTCCTGCCAACTTTCATTCTGTTCCTGTATTTCTTGATTTCCAGATGTGTCTTCCTTTGCTGATCTCTTCCCCACCTCCTCTTTTTTTCCTTTGTAGTCCTGATGATAAGTGAGAACACACTTTTCCTATAAAACATGGTTCCAGGCTCAAAGCCTTGCTTGAGTGGTTGTCTCACGTGAGTTTCACATTCTAACTAAAAAAAAAAAAAAAACAAACTTCTCCATGTTCAAGTCCTTAAGCTCTTCAGTTGTGCTGAGTGCATTAATAGTGTTGTAGTTCTGCCCTAACTTTGTGCATCTAGTGAGCTTCATTTTTCTCTCCAGGATCAATCTGAAGTTGTCTTCTTGGAATGACCAGCTGTTCTCCAAAGCTGTGGCCAAATAAGCATCCAAGGAGAGCCACAGGTGTGAGTAGAGACCTGGGTTTAAGGAGCCTATCGGGAACAGTTGTCTGGAAGAAGAAGACGGAGGAAAGCTTTAACTGGAAGCAGTGAATTATGTCCGTCTTAAGATTTGTCCTGGTTCGAAGCAAAACAGATCCAAGGAAGTCACATGGCTCATGTTAGGCAAGAAGATTCTAATGTTGTCTTTTTTTCCTCCTAACTATCTCTGTCTACAGATCTGTTGGAAGGCAGGTTGCCAGGAGAGTGTTATCAAATAATTATCCTGTGCCTCCTTAGAGTAACCTCTGCAAGAAAATGTTTAGATAGAGAAGCCATGTCAACTAGTCATTAATATGTTATAGGTCAGAGTTATAGATGTTGCATTGTGATGAAATATGTATTTCTTCCTATTTCTTAGGGAAATGGGCTTGTGAGACAGAGCAAGATTTATGATGATCTTAATTAGTTATTTCCTAGCTTTCAAAATGTTTGGGTTTGAGAGATGATATGATAGATAATTAACTTGTTGTCAGACAGTGACTTTTAAAATGAAATGTTTGTTCTCAAAATACTATTTATCTCAATGTGCATCGTATGCATGCCACAGTACATACACATATGTACATATAGATAAATACGTGGATATGCATCCCTGCAGCCGTAGGAGTTGGGAACATGGGTTAATGCTTCCATGAAGGGCATCATTCTCAGCTCCCTCCCAGGCTGAGTGGAGCACACAGAGGTCCCAGCCCTTCCATGGGGATTGCTGCAGGTACTACAACAGCCATGCTTGTCCTCCCCCTCCTGCTGGAAAGGTGACCCAGAGAGAGTAAAGGGACTGGTGTCCTGTCCTGCCCTTTCCTGTGTAGGGTTATGGACTAAGGTGAAGGCCAGAGGGGTTTTCACAGGCTGAGAGAGATTTGGGGTTATCCTGGAGAAGAGAAGGGTCCAGGGAGACTTTGGGGCACCTTCTAGTACCTAAAGTGGCTAAAAAAGAGCTGGAGAGAGAAACTGGGAGTGATAGGACAAGGCGGAATGACTTTAAGCTGACAGAGGACAGAGTTAAATTAGATGTTAGAAAGAAATTATTTCCCATGAGGGTGCTGAGGCGTGGGAACAGGTTGCCCAGAGAAGCTGTGGCTGCCCCATCCCTGGCAGTGTTCAAGGCCAGGTTGGACAGGGCTTTGAGCAACTTGGACCAGTGGAAGGTGTCCCTATCATGGCAAGAGGGACTGAATGAGATGATCTTTAAAGACCCTTCCAACCCAAACAATTCTATTTTTCTATGATAAGTCCTCCAAACCAGTACATTCCAGGGACAACTGGAAGCAACATGGTGCTTGTTAAGAGGTGGGGACTTGTGATATTTTTTGCTAAACTAGTAACGCTTAAATAAAGGGAACTATATCCCTCGTTGCTATATCCCTGAAGGACAGAGAGGGGGCTGGAGAGAACCTTCAGGGAAGGCAGAGGCCAGGACTGCACTGACCCCAAAGGATGCTGGATGTGGTCCCTGAAGCCGTGGCTGCTGCGATGCCTCATTGCTGCAGGGAAGCAGAGCTGCTGCAGAAGAAAAGAGGTCACCTGGAAGTTGATTTATTTTTTTTCTTTCTGTTTCTTTTGCATTTTTTCATCAGAGCTTTATAAATAACAGACAAAACCCCTGGGGAAAAGCCTCCCAACCAGCTGCCTGTTGCAAATACTCCAGGAAATGGGAGGTGGAGGGGGAGGAGGGAAGGAAGGCTAAATTTGGTGGCTTTTATTTTTAACAAGGGCTATTTCAATTGGCTTTAAACCATGTTAAAAAAAAAAAAAACAAAACAGAGCCATGAGAAAATTTTGCCAGCCCCATAGGAATCTGTGGGGCTGAGCACGCATTCCGGCCAGCATGGCACAGATGCAATGCCTGTGCCAGCCCTTGCTCCAGGACTTGACAGCTCAGACAGTGCCAAGGCCATCACAGGGACGGGGAGCTCAGGGACAGAGATGAGGTGATACATTTCAAGGTCTCACAAGATTTCTCCATCAAAGCCAAAAGAGGCTCAAAACTTTCCAAAGCAACCAAAGGAGGCATCTGCAAGTCCTCGCTTTTCTGCAGGACTGCTGTGCTTGGGTCCCTGATGCAGCACAGTAAAGCTGAAGTTAACAATCCCAAACAGCCAAGCAGAAAGCAAATCCTTTCTTTCAAAATTAAAAAAAAATTGTATGACAACCCTTTTCCTCCTTACTGGGCCTTGCTAAATCTTGCTGTTTCCAACACCTGAAGTTGAGGTGTTTTAAATGACTTGGCAGCATCCCTCTGACATTCCCCTGGCACTCTATGGAGAGCAAGGGTGTTAACCTTGGTGTCCTGGCTGCATGCCCTGGTAAGTAATTACATTTGGCCTCTATAAATTAGCCCCATGCTCGCAGCCAGGGAGCTGCACCGTCATTTCCTCCTGGCTGTGTGATGCCTGACATGCTCCACCCAGGCACTGGTTGCATCATGGTGGAGGACAGGCATGGGGAGCAATGTGGGCTTGCTTGTGCTAATGCTCCCTTAAATTTCTCTAAGGTTACAGGTCTGACTCTTGATGCTCCTGCTTCTGTGCTTGGAAAGGAGATCGCAGAGCTGAGCGGGATCAGGCTCCCTACGCCAACAGGGTGACCTGATAAATTGCCACCAGTCAGCTGAACCTCAGTAACGGCCACTTGGCTCGCAGCTAAAATTAGCTGAAATGGCATGAAGAGAATTGCTGAAACCTCCACGAAAGTGATTTAAGGCAAAGCACGTGACCTTGCATTTGTCACGGGCCGGAGCACACGCAGCATGCTGGCATAGCGCAGGTGATGTGCGGGAGCGTGTTCAGCCCTGTAGTCCTGAGTTGTAACTCCCTGGTTGGATGAAAGGCTCCACCTGTGACCTTGTCCCACTGTTCCCTAGCACTGACTCAGCTTAACCCCTTCTGTTGGGACCCAACTTTAGGGGTCTTGAGCTGATGTCTGATTATAGCTGGAGTGGACTTTGGAGTGCAGCTAATTTAAGGCTAGGTACAATGTGTTGTTCAGCTATGTGTATTTCCCACTGCAGTCACCAAGATAACCCTGTCCAGTCAAGGCTGAGATGGAGTGTGCCTCCATGGAGGAGATGCTAAAGCAAACATGCCTGGAAGGTCTAAGCAGGAGGAGATGTGGTGCCATGTTCCAGACTTGTCACTATCCCTTTCAAAGGTTGTCTGCTTGGTCTTTAATTTCTGAGAAACTGCTGGGTTCTGCACCTGGGATAGGGCAGTCCTGGATGTACAGACA
>VYZQ01003576.1:8894-25579 GCA_013400655.1 Mystacornis crossleyi | reverse complement strand
GGTCAGTGTGTTCTGCATAGAAAGTTTGTTTAACAGTATGGGTACCAGCCTTTCTAGGTTCACTAGCTGCAGTACTGGAGAAAGATCAGGAGCATATTTAATTTATTGTCTTTGAAATTGCTTCACAGACTAGTAGTACATCACAGCTGTAACTTAGCAATCAGTAGCCCTGGAGCTGGGGAAAGAAGCTTCTGAGGAAGTTTTTGAGTTGAAAATGACCATGTGAACAGATACTATCCTTTTAGGCCATGTTTAAACCAATGATGCATCACCAAATATTCAGAAATGGTATAATTTTGGCTTTTCCCTTTGCACTGCAGTAGCCTAGATCTCCTTGTAGTCTGTAAGAGCTGAGATGTATGTGGGAGGCTGCTTTGAGTTCCTTGCTATTGTTAGTTAATCTGTTCAGAGATAGCTTTCATCTCCTTGATTTCATCTTAGGATGTCAATTCCCACAGCATAAAGCAGAAACTTACCATAGCAATTTACATGTCCTCCACTATGGCCTATTTACATCAGAATTCTTGTTCTGTGGACGAAATGCACAGATAATGACTGCACAGAAATTCTAAGTAGACATTTTTGAATTTTGGGTTGTGGTTAACCCTATGTAGATGGACATTAAATTGTAAAAAACATAGCTATGTATAAAATATGGTGACAGCAGTCATAAAGGATGGAGAGAATGAGATTTCTCACCTTGAGAAAAGTGTGATAATGGCCTCTGGTGGGGCTTCAGTAAAGGGAAGCCTCAAACATCTTCACGACTCCTCTGATTCTCTCCAGTCACCTTACTGCCAGCATGTGTCTTCTGGGAGAGAGATCCAACTTCCTTCTGACATGGACGCTGGCCTGGGGGGCTGAGGGAGAGGCATACTGGGAGACCACAGCAGGCCTGGGGAAAGTATGGCCCAAGTCTTCCCTAGTAAAACCACACTTGAGATGTCATTCTTGTCTCCTGATCACATATAGAAGTTCTGCTTCTATCCTTCCTTTTTTTTTTTTTTTTTGCGATTATGGAGTATACTTATTTTAGGAGGTGATCAGGAAAATCTCAATATTCAGTGGAAAAAAAAAAGACAGAACATGTGACTTTGTGTCTGAGGGAATTTTTAGCTCAGATGCATATCCCCTTTTATATGACTCTTGTATCTCACAATGAAATTGCTATTAAAAAAGGCAATGGCTTCTTTCCCCATTAAACAAGAACAAATGGGAAAATATTTTCACAAGAGTGACCTACTGATTACCAATCTGAAATGTAGGTTCCAAGTCTATTTTCTAGATTTATTATTTTCTGCCAAAATTGATTTGGACAAAACTCATAGTAATTACCTAATATGTGGTTAGCAATTTTCCATCTCATTACACAACCCTTGTATCTTATTACCCATTTAAATGAATACCTGTTAAGTGATCAGACCTGTACAATGAAAACAATTTTTCGATCCATCAAGCCACAACAAATAGAGGACTTCAATAAAGTCTTTACAACAGAATAACACAATATAAGATACAATAAAAATGGGATTTATCAGTGTAATGCATAAGCTGAATGAATATAAAACTTATAAAACAGAACCAAAATGACTTTTTGGGATGTCACATGACTATACTATAACCCTAATCTTTCAAAATCCCAAGGAGTTCTGAGGAGGCATTTTGTATTATCACCATAAGAGCTTTCTCTGTGATGCATCAAAATGAAACACACCTTTTACTTATACAGACCTAATGCATAATAAATACTGCTAAAATACTGTGGAAAAAAATTTAAAAGTGCATGAAAAATTGTTATTTTCAACTTGTAAGTTTTGCACTGCTATTATGTAATCAAAGGTATGATGGGATGAATAAATATATTCATCCCATCATACATGCTGTCTTTTAAGCAGTTGTTTTTCAAAGCACATATGATGTTTTGGTACTGGAAAAGAAAAAATAGGATTGTAACGTGTTTCAAACTTAAAATGAACAGCTAAACTTCAAGATTAGGATGATNACATATTTTACCATCGAGGGCATGTACACATACTTCCTCTTTAGAAAAATAGATCTTAATATATAAATATGTGTGTAGCCATAGAACATAGCACATCAATGCAGTCTAGAAGCTTGCTGTCCACAGAATAATTCCTGTGTTTACTTGGAAGGGTTCTGGGCTCAGCTACCTCTCCCAAGTGGTTTCAACAGAATTGGAGCAGAGAAGTTAGCTACGTCAGAAAACCTAATCCACCAATTTCATGTGATTAATTTCTGCACTTCATCTAATCTCCTTTGCTTTCCATTATGCTACTTCTCACTGTAATCATAGTGTAGCAGACACAAAACCATGAACTCCTGTGATCAAAAAAACCAAATGAGAAAAGAGTCAATAGAGAGGGGGGAAATACAAATTCATGTCTTGGCTGTAGTGAGCTCTTAACTGCATATAGGGTGTAGCATAATTCAAAGTGAAAAACCTAAGGATATTGATTGTTGAGAGATGCCTCTGCACAAATTAAGGTGTAAATTAGACCACATACCGAAGTCAATAGTGTGGATTTTATTTAACTACAAATGTGAGGTAGAGAGATAGAAAGAAATAGAAAAAAGAGGAAAAAAAAAATGAGAGACACAGAAGGAATGAGATCAAGCAGAAGATATCATAATCCATGCATCCAGCAGTATCCCATTGGTATATGGGATACCAGTATCCTTCATCTAGGCTTCTTGGTCATGGAGGGTCCCAAGGTGATTCAAAACTTTTGACTATTTATACATTTTAGTAAACAAAGTAAGTAATACTTATTGGCTACACAGTTCTCTTATTTTACTGGTTAAACGATTCACTTACTTCTAATGCTGAATAGTCCCATGCTCAGTGTTTTAGGCTGGTGGGTTGTGAGTTGGTGGGTTGTGATCTCCCCCTGTCAGAATTACCTTTTATGCAGCATGAGCTGATTTCAGTGCAGTTGTTTAGTTGGCTTTCCTTGTGGCCATAAATTCTGCATTCTTTATGGCCACTATCAGTGATACATTCCTCTCCCCCAGCTTTGTTAACCTCCCCCTTGGTCTGAGATAACCCTCAGGCATTAATACCAGTTTTATCATATCCCAAGTTCCCACCACATGTCTTAATTTACAGTCCAAGTTCCATGAAGTTTCATGCAGGGGGAAGCTTGGATGGTCACAGATGCCATCTGTCCCATAACAGGGTGATTCTTGTTTGACCAGTGATATGTGTCTGAGCAGTGTCTTCTTGACACAATTTGCCACAGTGGGAAGTTTTGTCTGGATGCATTACTCAGGACGTGCTACCCAGATCTCACCTCTGCCAGACCTGGAGTTTGTGCCATCCTGTCATTCTATTTTGTGCTTATCTCATGGCAAAGTACTTCTTTGACCTTTNCTTGGATGGTCACAGATGCCATCTGTCCCATAACAGGGTGATTCTTGTTTGACCAGTGATATGTGTCTGAGCAGTTTCTTCTTGACACAATTTGCCACANTTTTTTCTTACTCTCTATCTTTCTCTTTTTATTTCCTTAGAATTTTATTACTGAAATGGAACTTTTTAATTTTTTTGTTCAGAGTGAAATAAAGTTACAGAACAGAAATCTTGTTTTCAGAGTTAGCTGAATTTTTATTTGCCTTTTGATAAATCTCAAGATGCAAGGAATAGTGACAGAAACACTGAGATGTTCCTGGGTACGTAATACAGTTACTAGGCACTGAGTTGTGCATGTATGCACACACATACTTTAAAATAAATGTAGTCAAGCAGAATAAAATTTTCTAAGAGAAAAAGTTGAGCGAAGCTTTTTAATACCAAAAAAATCAGCTTGATTAAGTAATCAGATCACCCACTGCTGGAAGGGAAATGCTTGTACCATATATTATGCATCATTGGTATCCACAGGCTTATATGAAACATTTCAAGGTGGAACTCTNNTGAAACATTTCAAGGTGGAACTCTACTGACTGGATAATGAAAAAAAATATATATATTGGCACAATGAAATAAAGTTAAAAGAGATTTATTAATTCATGAATTTACATTCTTCATAACCAAAATTTAAATCTTCCTGTTCAGAAGTCCTCAGCATGTTCACATTAAGTGTTTGAATAACAAAGCTACTTTCCTACATGATTAACTCAACCCCTATTTATTAAAGCAATGTAGACATATGCATAACATTTAGAAATGTTTAAAAGCCTTACTGAGTTGTGGCCTACCTATCTGATGTGAAGTTCTTTCTCATCACTATGAGTCTTTCTAAAAACCAGAAAGACCTCTGTGTTTGTGCAGGGGTAATACATAGGTAGAACATTACAACATGCCCCTAAATAACCACCACACCATAAAACTAAGATGAAAATTAACATTTTGCTTCACAAATTGCACTGCTTTCATTTTGTCATCAGTTTGCATTTCACTTTATTACTATTACCATTGCTGTATGTCAAGCATAATTTCTGATGAAATTTAGGTGTTTTTCTCACAGAATGCTGAAATATTTTATTTGACTTCAGTATAGCTGTTTGTTTGCATGGAAAAGGGCAATTTATTTGATTAAAGAATTTCACCATTAATGTTACATGAAACCAGCACATGTATAAAAATATTTATTTTGCCCCAGAAAAAAAGAGATGTGTTTGTATTGTATTAGCTGCAAAACGTCACTCATTCTGTGACAGGGTGTTGTGTCCTCTGTGGGCTGCAGGTGTGTCTCTGCTCCACCAGACCTCATGGACTGCAGGGCCACACCTGCCTCACCATGATCTTCATCACAGGCTGCAGGGTAATCTCTGCTCTGGCACCTGGAGCACCTCATTCCCCTCCTTGTTCACTGACCTGGGTGTCTGAAGAGTTGTCCCCTTGCATATTCTCAGTTCGCTCTTCTCTGGCTGCAATTTTCTCCTGCACAATAACCTTTTCTCCACCTTAAATGTGTTATCCCAGAGACTAATGGGATCACATCCACCATTGCTGATGGCCTTGGCTTTGTCAAGTGTCAGGTCCATCTTGGCACTCACTGGTTCTCGCTCTATCAAACATAGGATACAACAAGCTTGTGGTAGCTTCTCACAGAAGCCACCACTCTAACCCCCTTACTAGCAAAACTTTACCACACAATAATCTTTTTCAAAACCAAAGAGCCTGGAGAAACACCATGCATTATGCAGGCAATATCCTTCTGCCATGGAAATCAGAGCAGCAGAACAGTCTATTGTTGAAATAGCTGATTTCTTTTTACTGTAGAAGGGTCCAAGCAAGAAACCTGGCTGTTCTCTAAAACAGGCACATTTTCCCTTTTCCTGGCTGCATAGCACTGCTTTTCCATTGTACTCTCAAAGCTCTTTGCAACTTATCTCCATCAGTCTCAGACTGTCCTCTTTGTGATTATAAACTAGATTCTCAGCTCCACGCTTTCTATTTTGTAAGCTTCCTGCATAGGAGCTTCTTTGAAAGCAGCACTGTGGGCACTGCTCATATGCATACACAAGAAACACTTATCATTATCTAATTAATTACTGCAACAAAACCTTTTTTTGAAGCACAAACATGAAATACCTCCAATCACTTACACTTTAATAGATAACTGAGTTCTTTCCTCTCCTTTGTTACTGGACAGACACTTCAGAGCATTTGATATGTGATAGCCTGATATAGGGAAGTGTTGGATTAGCTATACCTCTGGGACTACTTAAAAGCATAGGGTTTCAAGCATTCATTTAGACTACTTGTGCCTGAGGCTGTCACCCACACTGAGAAAAATTATCTATACAAACCATATCATCCCCATCTTATTAAAAGAGTTAGTAGTGTAGCTGTCAATCAAAGACAATATCATGCCTCTGGCTGATTTGCCAGTACAAGTTCTTTTGCTTTAAACTAGCCAAAGTTTTAAAAGACAGAATGGCATAGGAGTATTCACTTGGGATGCAATTAAAACTGAATTAATGTTTAATTACGTGCATTTTTGGAACAGAAGAAATACAAGTATTTTCAAGTAAAAAATGTATAGCTTCACTAACTGGCAAAGTTAATTAGAGTCATTTTATGTTACTTCTTCAGGCCATTTTTAAATTAACAACAACAATTATCTTCTGAACCCCTCTTCCAGTCCTGAGAGGAGTATATTTAATCATGAAGTGTCACATCCTCTGTCTTTACTTTTTTTGTTTGATAAATTTCCTAATTAGAAATTCAATTTCATATTTACAGAACATAATTCTTAAACAAGAAAGCCCATTGAAGCCTTTCAAATTGAGTACAAAACAAACTGTGTCATATATGGCACCATGGACCTGAATGCAAAGCAAAAATTTCATATCTTAATAGGATACAAATATTCTTTAAGACATTTAATTCATACATTCAGCACTTGTAGCAAAGGTATAGCAAATATTCAAAACCTTAAAAAAAGAATTAGTCTAACCCTGTTAAGAGACCATATCCTTCATTTGTCAAACTGATGTAACTGTGACTCCGACCTGTTCTCACCACATAATCTTTTGTGCTCCCAGACATACTTCCATGTATTTTGCCTGCTTAAATTTTTTATTTTATGTGTAGAGCATAGTATAGCAAGGCCTATGGAAATCAGAGAAGAGCTTTGATAGCTGTAGAGTCATTTCTAATCCCTATCCAACACGATACAACATGTAGAAATTCCTATAGGTAGTAGTAAAATAATAGAATGTCTTGGGTTGGAAGATACCTTAAAGATCACCTAGTTCCAACCTTCCCGCTGTGGGCACGTACACCTTCCACTAGACAAGATGGTGCTTGGAGCCCCATCCAACTTGATCCTTGGACACTTTCAGGGATGGGGCACACCCCCAACTTCTCTGGGCAAACTGTGCCAGTACCTGCCCACCCTCACAGTAACAAATTTCTTCCAAATGTCTAATCCAAAGCTGCTCACTTCCAGTTTAAAGCTATTGCCCCTTGTCCTGCCACTACACGCTCTTGTGAGTGGATTCTCTCCATCCTTCTTGTAGGCTCCCTTCAGGGACTGGAAGGCTGCAACTCCGTCACCCCAGGTGACCGAATTCTTCTCTTTTCCAGGCTAAACAATCCCAGTTCTCCCAGCCTTTCCCCACTGGAGAGGTGCTCCAACTCTCTAACCACCGTGGTGGCCTCCCCCTGGACTCGCTCCGAAGATTGATGTCCTTCCTGCGATGGGGCCCCAGAGCTGGAGGCAAAACTCCAGGTGGGGTCTCACCAGAGTGGAGCAGTGGGGCGGAATCCCCTCCCTTGACTGGCTGGCCAAGCTGCTTTTGATGCAGCTCAGGACACAATTGGCTTTCTGTGCTGGGAAAAAAAAAAAAAAAATTAAGTGGCAAACATCCTTTAAAATGGCATGAAGAAACAGAAATAATAATTTATTTTTCTCTCATCCTTAAAGTACTAGTGGCTTCTCCAAGGGCCAAAACCAAACCAAACTGAATCCAGTGTAAGATTTTTCAATGCATTGAATGTTTTTTGAATATAGCTCTTTTGGAGACACTCTTTTAGAGAATATCTAGGGGTTTCTTCTTTATGGCAATATTGCCAAGAAAAAAATTACCGCTTCTCTCAGTGAACAAAAAAGCAAGTGTAATAATAGCAACTTGACCTAACAGTTATTTTCAAGCAGCATTCATCCTTGTGCCAGGTATGAAGACCGAAATGTTACAAATCAAAGTTTGGTTTTGCAGTACAAAATTGGAAAGTATAACATTAAAATTCAGTATGACCATCCCTTAACAAGATATTTCCTTACTTAAGATGTTTGCTTAAACTAGATTGATTTTATTATTCTCTCTGTGCAAATAACACTACTCTTTTGATCATATATATGATAGTTTTCAGATGATGTACTTATGAAGGTAACAATAAATAAAGGACAGTCCCTGACCCACAGAAATCTTACAGCTTATAAAACAAAGATGTAAAGTGCATATGCAACATATTTCCAAGTAATGAAACTCTTACTCATATTTAACAATAGCTTATTTCAGGTTAAGTTTCAGTGGGATCAGTAGGATGCATTTTTTATCACAAATAAAAGACTGAATTAGTTGAGTAAAAGGAGTAGGAAGGAGATGAAGAAGCAAAAGATATAGTTAGAGATGAGTGGTTTTATTTATGCTGTTATTGTACGTCATTTCAATTCATTACTTAAGGAAAAATGCAAGGTGAGAATACTTTTGCCTAATTTTGTTTGAAATTTTTCTCATGGTTTTCCTCAGAGAGTTATGTAGCACCGTTAGCTGCATATGCCTTTGTTGGTCTTCACCTAATAACTTTTCTATCTATCTATTATTTCAAATAATCCAAGGAGTGTTTCAAAAGGGTGGGGTGGTTTCAGAGATGACCACATGCCCACCAGTTCACTGAATAAGTAATGTGTGAATGTCTGTTTCAGTGTCAAGAATGTAAGGCTATGGCATGAGTTCAATTCCTTAGAGATACAGTAGTATCCACTTTGCTGAGAAACACCATAAACAACCCAGCTTTGGAGCAGGGGAAAATTGAGTTGGAACTCATCCTTCCTTAGCCATCAAAGTCAGCTTATCATAAATCATACAGCGTGGAATTTATCACCTATCTGTAAATGTCTACAGTGTAGATGTGTACCTCTGAGCTAGTCGTGCTTTTTATAGTCAGCGGGGAGTAAAAGGCACTGCAAGGGCACAATTTGTCTGACCTGCTTTAGACAGCTATTTTCAGATGAGATAAAGTATGCCCTAGAAATGCCAGCTTCTCTCCATTGACTGCAAAGACAGTCTAAAGCAACTTACTTAAATATAGATGGTGGTTTAAATGTTGAGGTTCTTATTCCTCAGCTGCTTATCGAATTTCAGCTCTGAAAATGTGCCTGACTAATCTGAAAAATAATGTGGCATTTTTAATGTAGTAAAGTTTTTGAATAAAAAAATCAGTTTTGCATTCCTCACATGGGATAAAGTTCACTGATTTCCACTGTCTGTTGAGATGGTGTTGTATGTGTGCATGTGCACACTCATGGTCAGTGTACAGTTTTCTCTCTTGTGCTTTGGTTGTGTGACTGTATCATGAAGAATCTCAGCCTGCAGCGTGTGCCAGGTAATGGAGCTAAAGTGAGGACTTAAAGGCCAGAGCTCAAACTTGCAGGTGGGAGTAATTGCCTTTGATTGAGACTCTGTAAAGCCAGAAACCTTGCCGGGAGCACAGACTTCCCCAACAGCAGCAAAACTCTGGCAACTGCTCCCATATGGGCACAGTGGAGCTTGAGTCTAACCCAAATTAAAGGATATGTGTCCAGATGCCTGCAGTCAGGCAACAGAAAGGAGGAATGCTCTGGCTCTGCATTGCAAGTGTGGAAGCTAAAGCTCTTATTTCAGGGAATGTAAGAGAGTTCTCAGTGTTAGTGCATAGAATTCAACTTTCAAATCCGCAAACACTGAAAGTATGTACATAAATATGTGCAATATCTATTCATTATATACAAAGGTATTGCTCCATTCCATTCTGCCCATGTATCTACCTAGGTGTAGTAAGTTATCAGAAATATTATAGTAATATTAGCCAGAATCAGACTAGGGAAATAATCTTAGTAGTTAGTACTTTTTTTTTTTTGTCAAAAGCAGTATAAAAATACATTAGTCTAATATGCTTGTCTTACTATATAATTTCAGTGAACGATCTCTTGTTGCTGCTGTTTGCCTGCAGGAAGAAAACAAAAACAAAAAGAAAGCAATCAAATATCTGAAGAAATCTTTCTGGTTTCTAAGTATTCTCTCAGTCTGTTAGCTCTAACACATGAAAGAATAGAAGTGATTTGGCTTGGAAATCTATAATAATAGAATTATAAGAAATACATTTATAAAATGTTTGTAATATAAAAACTTTTGCAGTTCTGAATTGATCTCTCCATCCACTATTCTTGATCCTCACCTCGGCTTTTATTTTGCCACCGTTACCTTTTCATCCCTGCTTTATTAACTTTGCACCATTCCCCTTCACATTTCATCCTGTTTAGCTTCTCCCAGAATTCATGGGGATTATTTTTCCAAGGATTACGGAGTTCAAGCTTCAAATTCTGAAGTGTTGTGATGTGATTGCTCTCATTCTATGTTTTTACTCCTGACAAGTGCCTTGCTCATTTAGATTAGAGAAAACACATATTATTTTGGGCTCTAACAGTGCCTTCTGTAGTTGAATGAGTGAATGTTTTTTTGGGGGGATGGGAGGGGCCCTTAGACACTGAAGTAATAGGTTTGATTGATAATGTCAATGGTAATAAAGACATTTGCTTCGAGGAAGAAGCTGGAAGCTCTTGCTCTTCAGCAAAATAAAAGTCATTGAAACAATTCTATGTACTATGCCTGAGAAATAATTTTTTTCACTGGTGTTTGTCTTTATGCATGTAAAACTTCATGCTTGGCAATTAATTATATGGTCTAGTTTCCAGCTGTAGTGCTTCAGTGGAGATAGGCAAAGAACTATAGCATTTTAAAGTCAGAATAGGAGAGTTTCAAACAAACACTTGAAAAATTTGATTGTGTAAAATGTCTGAGGGCTATTTAGGAAGGTTCTATGAACTTTTTAAAGTTTCTTCTGCACATCCAAGCCAATTGTTTTTGAACATTCTCAATTTCTATATTCTCCCACCAAAATAATGTTGGGATTTTCAGCAAGGCAAGAAGAGATAAAACTTGGTAAAGTTGTGAAAACATCCTCTGGAGGGCACACTTTGGTTAATTCAGGAAATTATAGATGCACCAAATGTCACAATATGGTGGGGTTTGCTACTTTACTGTTTCACATTATACATGAAGAAGGCTCCTGATATCAAAACCTAATGGAAAGTTTTAAGGACTTAAAATGTTCTCTTTAATCCACTTTAATTTTTTAATTTAACATTTAAAATTTTAGTATTAGGTAAATATCAAAACCATTGAAATTTGCCAAGAATATTGGAAAAAATATTTTTGTTACATCTGGATATCTGCTTTAGCTCCAAGAACAAAACTTTTGTTAATAGTTTCAGTGCAACAAAAAGAGACAAGTTCTATTTGAAAGAAGTAGATGGGATACAAATAATGTTTAACCCACTGCAGTTGTTATCCCCATGCATTACTTCCCACAACCACTTAGAACGAAAAATACTTTTCTCAAGGTTTTTTTTGTGTAAGAGAGAGGGAGGAAAAGAAGCAGTGCAAAAATGTCAATATTAAAATAAGTTTTTAAACAATACTTAGCTATTTTATTTACTGTAATAGGCAAGAAACAGTCTGTTTACCATGGAGAGTTGACTCTTTTACACATAAACACAGCTTCTTCAATTATTTTGCTGTACTTCAGGAACAAATGAAATGATGAATAAAGCTTCTATTAGGCAGAAACCCCAGGAAATTGGTAGTTACATATCTAGCAACTAGACTGGTGGAGTGTTAATGATTAGTTACTTTATAGTGTGTATTACTCTGACAAAAACCCATTTTTCCCAGGATTAGTGGCTAAGGTAAGCAGCTGCCTTTTTTCTTTTAAAAGTGTTATTGAAATGATAAAATCAAACTCTAAAAGAACTGCAAATTAAGTAGCTTTTTGCTGTTGTAATTATATGTTGCATTTCTCTAGAAAATGCTTGTAGATAATAGCTGCATTTGTAATTTTACAGGTGTGCTGAAGATGAAATATAGATTGCTATAGCCGAAAAAGGTATAAGAAAAGATATGAACAATAAATAACTGTGTTTGCTTGCAGCATGCAAAATGTAACACTTTTTCCAATTGCTTTTTTCATTCAGCAGTTTTCCTGTGGACAAAAGACATTTTTACACAGCCAAAAGAAGAGCCATTGATCTGTTAGACAAAGGCTGTGGTTATGTACTATCATGACCCTTATCTCCCATAGAATAGAAGTGTTCCTCTCATGTAGGGAAAAAAAAAGGGTTTTTTATTTTCTTACTTATTTTTGCACAACGTATGTTGTAGTTTTTGAATCTCCAGTTCATTGCCAGATTCCTGTTTGGGGAATGAGGGATGGCTTGCCATTTCTGCAGCTCTAACTTGCTTCCTCAGCAGATTTGCAAGCATTCACCAGCAGAATCATATTACCAGAGGTCACTGAAGAGGCTGCTCCTGACAGTATGTATTATAACAGAGAGTCATCACTGTTGCAGCTGTAATTTTTATTAACATTACTCACAACCCATAAATGCCAAGAGTAATTCAGGTCCAAAACCTTTTCTTACTATCCTCCCCACAACTGTTTCCCTCATTTTCCTGCCAACTTGCTTATCTCCAGGGTTTCTTTGAAATACCGACCTACTAAATTAGAACAACAAGCACGAGTAGATTTATTTAATTTTGAAAGCCTTGTTGGCAGAGTCCTTTCATTTTGTTGTAAAGTAACTACTTCTGCATTTAAGTAGCACCTTAATATAATATTATTCTGTTCATCCCTTTTTATGACAATTACAGTTTTCTTTTCCATGAAGTGCAGAACTTTATTTTATTAATTGTCATTGTGATTACTTACTCTACAGCATAATGAACGTTATCTGAAGAGGTCAGTGTGTTTTTCTGCCTGATGCTCAAAATGTATGAGTGTAAACACTAAAAAAAAAAGGTTTTTTGTATGTTTGTTGCAGTGGGGTGGCTGCAACCTTACCCTGGGAGACAGCCTTGGCCCGTGGAAGAGTCAAGGAGACGATATTTGATAGATGTTTTCAGATTTTATTCCCCCCTGCCGCACATGGCCGGAGCCCGACAGGGACTCCGACAGCGGCTGCCCCCTAGAACGGCTCTAGAACAACTCCACCGGGGTCCCGTGGACACTGTCCTAAGTACAGAACTCCCGCGGGCTACATTCAAAGTGACCAATAGGGGACAGGATTTTGGGCACACGTGACCAAGGGAACAGGGAGAGAGAAAGCCCATGCCCCAAGCATCCACTTATGCCCACCTCCCCCACAGGGAAGCACCTCTTCATATGTTCTTATTTTCTTCCAAGTTGCATGAAAAATCTTGCTTTGCTAAATATATTTTCACTGGTCAGGAATGGCAAGGGGAAGGCTCTTACCTCAAAGCAGTATTCCTCACACACTTTGATCATTGGTAGCTACTAGTTCTGGCACCCTACTCCCAGTTCATCACTGTGTGATACTCCCAGTTGTCACTGGACACATCTCCATGGGTGCACTGTCTGCACTTCCCCTTCAGAGCATCTCTGTCCTTCTAAGAAACCAGGGCAGAAGACAGGATGGAAGAGAAGAGTAGGGCTAAGAAGCATAGTGATAGAGAGCATTTGTTTGCATAGATAGAGAAAGGACAAGTGCAAGGCACTGTGAATTTACTGAAGAAAATTTGGGAAGACGTGTAGGTGCACTAATACAGACCAAAATTATAGACTGATACCCCTCTAAAGAATTCAGTAGCTTCACTGTGGTACTGTGAAAATGTTAAGCTGGCTAGTTTTTGGCAGATCAATGCATGGGTAAGAACAACCATATATATCTCTTCGTGCTGCATACGTAGAAATACTCAATGACATTAGTGAACTTTAAATCAATGACAGATCAAAGGTAAATCCCACAGGTGAGACAGCAAACTATTCAGGATTAGTGGGCACTCAATGCCTCTCACCAGTGGTGAACAACCAAATCCTAATTCAAAATCGAAAGTGTAAAGAGCTAATCCAAGGTAAAGGAAAAAGGCGCTGTATGATAGATATCAAAGTGTATTTTACTGTTAACCTCTTAACTTTACATGACATTGTGTGAATTTCAGTATTTCTTTCATGACAGTAGATTTGCATTAGAGGAATATTACAACACTAGAAAACTCAAATCTTGAGATAAAAGGAGTCTACTGGACTCAGTTCTAATAGCTGGTTGCTAACTGAAAGCTTTTACTGTGAGTCCTTTTTATTTTAAAATGATGGGATTTTTCCTAATTCCTTTACTGCTACTGCCACAGATACTTTACATCTTGTTTTTGGACACAAATGATTCCAGCCATCATGATGGTACAACTTCAGTCTTCATCAAGTAAAATTAAGCTTTTGATGACAGGTTTTAAAAATTTCAATATAATTTCACTTTTGACCAGAACTGCAGTAATTAAGGTCTGATTTTTGACCACATTACAGCATTAAATTTCCTATGGCACAAAAATATTTATGGAAGGCATAAAAAGCAAGGGTAAACATGCAGCATTTTGTCATTATTATTTAACTACTCTAGTTACTGAACCTGTCTGGTTCAATTTCTGTAAATACTACACTATATGACCTACCTTGACCAATACATTTTACAAGCTGGAGTCATCTATTAAACTTGTGAAATGACTTTGCCAATACAGCTTGTACAAAAAGCCAATAAGTAAAAACAGGGTTCTCCTATGGGCTGTCTTAGCATTTCTTGCCATGATTAATAAAAGCAATTTTTTCCGGTTTGACTCTTCAAGGAACTGATAACTAAACAGAAGTAATGATGCTGATTGAAGGCAAAGATAAACTTGTATTTTATGCTTTCTGGAATTTATATGCAAAATATGTTTAATATGTGCCAGATTGAATCTGTTACTGAAAGACATAGGAAGATGACAATGGGGATACAGATATTAATGAAACTTAACTAAAAATGCCAGATACAGAATATTGTGGCGTACTCCGTATGATACAGTAATAATGGATTTTCTTTGTCAAATAGGACAAATAATGGTACCCTTGTTTTTTTAGTTTTCTATTCCAGCAGTTATGCTTCTACAGATGAGAAGTAGCTCAGACTAATAAAAAAAGAGTGTGTCTTTAGAATTAACTTAACCATTATAATAGTCACTAATTATACAAAACAAATCAATATGAATACCACAAACTCGATTGCCTAAAATTGCCCAAGCAATTGTATTTTGTGTTACTCTTCATTTTGAAGAGTCTCCCTTTAGTCTTTCACAGCCTCAAAACTTTTTGAAAGAAGAATTTAATTAGTATTCAGTTGATGCAGTGTTTGTAGGATGCTGCTGGCCAGCATCTAGCTTCATTTAGACCTGTTGTAAGAGAAAGATTGTTCTTTTTAAAAAATGGAGAATCGTGGGAGAGCGCAGAACTCTAATAATTGGAACAGTCTCCAGAAGAATCATTCCTTCTAACTGAAAACATTTTATGATTCTATGATTTTACTTACTCTCTGCTAAAAATGGTCTTTTTATTTTTAAATACAAACTATTCTGTCCTAATCTAGAATTAACTTGTGCAGTATTTCCATTATTTTTAATTTTCTGTGTCATCAGCTGCTTGCCAGATTAACAAGATTTCTTTTCTTTCTGAGTAATTATAATGTGAGAGCTTTTGTATTCATCAGACTTTTAAATGACATTATTAATACGCATATCTCGTTACATCTTTTAAATTATAATTTAAATTTTAGTTACTACACACATTTGTGCATTTTATATATTTGTATATGTACATGTTGATTATTGGAATTGCATATATGACAGAGGCTAAGAATAATTCATTTTAGACAAGTAAACAGTTATTTTGCCATTGTTTTCAGTAAAATTAATACATAGACATTCTGAACTTTTTGCTACTGCTGAAAGAACTCTTTAATTGCCCTTCCCCAAATTTAATCTTTTAGAATTCAGTTAAAAACCTGTTGAAGTCAGTGGAGAAACTCCCACTGATTTCAAAGGCTGTTATAGCAGGTCCTTAACAAGTATTATTACTGTGTCTCTTTATTTCTTAAGAAAAAGAAAATGCCTTTTAGTAGTTTTGTAAATGAAGGATAAAAAGAGACAGTTGATGGTAAGAAGGATGCATAGCTGCTTCAAGTGAGATACTCTCAGAAGATGCAGGATTTGTTTTTGGTTAAGAGAAATTAAATGTGGCCTTTTTTAACCCAAGCATAAAACTGCATTCAGCAAGGCTGGGACAATGATAAAGAAACCATCAGGAAACCTGGAGAATATTTTGACCACCATCCAGCAGAGCACTCACACAAGAGTTTACCTTAGAACATCTGAATACTCCTATTTGAGCCAAAGGACTACTTCAGTTCACATCTTTGGCTGTTTCCTACCTGGATGGATGAAGGTGGTAAGAATTTTATAGTGGATTCACGATTACAGTCATGACTAGGGCCAACCTTTGGTAACAGGTACAGCTCAATTTCTAAATAATAATTTATAAATTCTACATGTTTACTGTCTGAACTTGCAGATTTAATCTGAAATTTTGCTTCTTACACCACTGTGTTGAGTTACTGAAATACCAAAACTGTGTGTTCTGAAAATGAAGAGGTGACTTTAGAGGGGATTAACTTTCACTAACATAAGCCTTCTGGTATCTAGTCTAAGTTAGTAATGAAAGAGAAGCTCTACTGGGGGAATTCATATCACCTATAATTATTTCACTTTTAATGGAATGAATTATCCTTTTAGATTTACTAATTCTTTTCAAGTGTTATAAAGACTTAGACAATTAGCTTACCATGGTGTCATTGTTTCTTTCAGACTCTGAAATTAGTGCAGATGACTTATACCTTTAACAGAGGCTCCACTAGCCCAGCTGATCCTGTAGTGAACTAAAAATACCTTAAGCAATGAATTGGCTTCTATGAGTATTTAATGAATCCCATTCATCCTTATTTACATGTGTATAACCCCAAATGACTGCTCAATTAAGTGCCTTCATTTGCATTACATATACAGAATTCCTCTGT
>VYZQ01003575.1:7877-20903 GCA_013400655.1 Mystacornis crossleyi | reverse complement strand
TTTTTTTATCTATTTGGTGGCTGTTGGCCACCTTTGCCACTAGGGCACATTGCCAGCTCAAGTTTATGGAGCATTTTTTTGTTGGTTTTGTTCGATTGTTTGGGGTTTTTTTCTTTAATATATCCAAGACAGTACTTGCAAAATCTGGAACATAAATGGTGTACTAAAATGTTTATCTGTAAGAACTGTTCAGTAGCACCAACTACTGCACAAAGGGGGCTGGAGGGTCTCAATGCATATGTTTTTCATTATGTAGTGATACTGTCCTGTTGAGCAAACTGACCCACTTGAACGTTCATGCTCAGTAGTTGCACAGTGAACATTCCTTGTCCTTGGTCAAATGTTTGGGTGACAGTGCACATGCTTGGGTGCCAGTACTATTTTTCTAGGACTATCCTCAGATGTTCTGTTTAGATTACCCTACTGGCTAAAGCTCTTCAGTTGGGGCTCAGATCTGCTCTCCTTGACATCAGGATCAGGTGCTACACTTCAGCTGATGCTGATAGATAATTCGTAAATTGTGTTGTCAACACAACATTTAATCTGCTCCAAATAGCTCATGAACAAACCTTTGATTAATTCTTCCAGTCTATGTCTTCTGGATAGGATTTACAGCATTCTACTTATTTGGATGAAAAGTAGAGAGAGACAAGTTGTCACCACTGAGATAAAGAGTATTTTTTCCCTTTACTTTGTAGCTTAAGGATCATTTTATCATGACTTTACTGTATGAAAATGGCAGAAAATTGAAATTTGTGACTGATGATGCAGAAGCTTTAAAACTTTATGAAATCAAGAGTGTTCATACCAAATTACCACAAGCTACACACATTTTAGGCCAGAAACATCCAGCTCACAATGCAATAGAAACTTGGAAGTGTTATTCCATGATCAATGCATAGGATGATGTTAGCCAATGACATTTGAAAGAGCTGTTTATTTATAGCCTCAGCTGAACATTGCAACACAGCTGGAGGGAAAAATGAGTAATTTCAAAGACAAATAATTCAGAAGGAGATCTGTTGGGGGTGGGGGCACTGAGTTTACTGTGTCCAGACATTTAATAGCATTAAAACAAAGAATCTGAAGGAATAAGGCTTACTTTACTGACCTTGTCTTTTGTTATAACATTAAATTTAACTCACAGCTCGGAAGATTGCATTAGTTTGGCTTTGAAACATTTTTCATTTATGTGTGCCTTTGAATCAGCACACTACTATCTCTGTTGATTTAGTCCAGTCAAGATGTATGTATAGCTCTGAAGCACTGTTTATGGAAGGCTCTTATATCAGCCCAAAGCACAGCTACCATCCAACAACTTGGGCTTGAAAATTAGAAACTGAATGTCACTGAAATAAAATTCAATTCCCATCAAAATTATTATGATAAACATATACAAGCAGTTTGTGACTGATATGAAAAGATTAAAGCAAATAGCTATCTATTAATTTCAGGAGTATCAGAAATGTAAATAAGAACCTGGCACACCAATTCCTTTTTGAATGCTAGCTAGTTTCCACCATCCAACATTCTCTTGGATAAAATACTCTTTTGCAGTCTGCATTTCTGAGTTTGCATATTTGCAACCTTAAAGCCAAGTTTGCTCTGCTTTTTTCTTTTTCTTTATTTTTTATACTGAGACCCTTGGGTTTTAAAAAAATACAACTTTTAAAAAAATTCTTATTTCGGTGTGTGCATTAAAGCTCATAATGTAAAACTGAAAAGTCTGCTCCTGAGGAAGGACAGCAATAGATTGATGTTTGTAGATAGCTTGTATATAACACCCAGGGTAATACTAATCCAAATATGGAAAGTAATTACCCTGACCTTGATATCTGTCATCATTATCTTGCTTATAGCACAAATGTTTTGCTAAGAATGTCATCAAAACCTTAGTTTTAGATCTATTTCCAGTAAGAAATTCCTTCTAATCATTTCTCTCCAAATATTGTGGTTCTGAAGATACAAAAGTATCAGTGTATCTAATTGCCATAATTGTTCCAAGAAAGAATTATGATAAACCTCCTTTATATACTTCATTCCAATAGCTTTTATGTACTACTTGCAGTGCCAGAGCCTTTCGAAACACTGTTCTGTAGAAGATTATCTTGTACCCGGGGAAAAAGAAAGGAGAGCAAAAAGAATGATTTTAGGGAGTTAAAACACCTGAAGTGCACTTGATTCTTTCATAGGAAAATATGTCAGAAACTGAAAAAACACCCTAGTGTTTCCCAGCTTGTAGGAAACATTTCTGGCATACAGGGTACATACTAGCAGCATGGCTAAATGTAGCAGTAGCCCCTGAGAAACAAGAGGCTCATACATCCACACAAAGAGAATAATACTCAGTGATTCACAGTCTTCTGAGAGCAGCAGTGGACTATTGGGCTTATTTCATGATTATAAAAACCTCATAATCCATGATTGCTGCAAGCAGAAGTGATTTATTGGAGTGCTCTCACATATGTGAGATAAAACTATAACTTGCTGGCAGCTATTATTTTTAAAGGAGGGTATTAAGTGAGGGGCCAACAGCTTGCTTACTTTGTAGCCTCAGAAAGTGATGTTTTGCAGCTCCAAAATATCGGTTTTGATGAATAGTTGTGGTGAAATTATAATCACTGTTTTACAATGCGATAAACTTTCACCTCCATGAGGGAAATATAGACTACAAAATCTGATTGTAAACACTCAATGCTTTATATTCTTCTTCCCTAACTGAGCAATTTTTGAATTTATGCCAGTCTGACAAATGCATTAATAATCTTTGGCCACTAGGTATTTGTGAAAGAAATTGGAAATTATTTTTAATTTGCTAGTCTGGTGAAGCGATAAGATACTGATTCAAGAAGGAGGAAGAAGTGGTAGTATGTGTTTTCTGTTTTCATAAGAAAATACAGAAAAACACATACAAGTGTGTGTCCTTTTAGATATATACACATACACCCACAAAAAGCAAGTTTAGTGAATATAGAGAAGAAACCATTACCAGTTGCTAAAAAATCAGGAAGGAAAGTAATTCAAAAGCAGAAGAGTCTCTAATGAGTTACAGAGCTCATTTCCTATGTATCAAAGACATTTTAAATATTAAATTTATACTTGATATACAATTTAAATTTGTATTATTTTATGTTCTTATTGAGTTTTCTTCAGTTTTTTAGTCTGTAAAATACAGTGTAAACCATGCAGCCTATTTGCTCTGTATAATACATGGGATGAGGTCTGGGAGAGAAATTTATTAAGAAATTAAAGACTGTGGTGAGCTACATTTTAAAAGCTTTGTCCTGTTCACCTTGATTTCAAAATCACATGCAACAGTATCAAGGAAGTAAGTAATAAAGAAAAGAAAATCAAAAGATCTACAGATAACTGCTTGAACAGGACTCTTGGTTTTCCCAAACTTAAAACACGAGAAGAAATGTGTTACACTACTCATCTGAGAGCCACAAAAATTCTTCATGTGGAAAATTTAAACTGCTTTGAGATGCCTTATTTTAGTGTAAACAAGTCTGTAACCTCACATGCATGAGTACTGATTGCCAATTTAAATCCCTCCTATTAAAAAGGTGGGATACCATGTAGTTGTGGAGTATAGGTAATCTGGGGACAGAAATTAAACAACGAGGCATATTTGAGTGCTAAGTCCCCAAAGACAATCTGTTTGAAAGAAAGAGTGGTGAGTAGTGAAATGAATAAAAAGCCCAGCAAGAGCCCTAAGTAAGGTTTGTGCATTGGGTTGTAGTACTTAAATGATCATATATATGAAGCATAAGAATTATATAAATGGAAAAATTAGTCTGCATTAAAGTAGAATGTGAATTGGCAAGAGTATCTGTGTGGAAGCACTCATTGCTCCTTAGGTGTGTGACTGGTTTCATCAGTGCCAAGGCTGGGCAGGTTTTCCTATCTTGTTAGTAGGAAAAGGGGGGAAAAATTTCTCTCTCCTTTTCCTTTCACCAGAGTTCTTCAGAGTTTTGGTACCTTACAGAGCATATGTTCATTTGATATAAGATCTGTCACAACTCTCCTAAACACAAATATAATGCTGAGTACCTATTTGTTCTTTGATGCTGCATTCCAAACATACAGCATTTGGAAGTGACTCAGCTGCCTTAACAGAGATATCTAGTATCATCCTGAGTAACTGACAGTATCTTTGTGGAGGTGGCAAATGTGAACCTGGACTCATGGCAGACTTTTCCAGACTGACAGTTAGAAACCACCTTAAATGTCATTGTGTGCCTATGTTTGCACAAATTCATTTTTATTAAGGGTGTTCAAGTAGATCTGGATTCACTGTGTTTGTTTGTTTGTGTTTCATTAATTGAACAAGATACTGGTGCTCTTATATATAGATTGATTGGTTTCAACATTTATGAAGGAAATCTGAAAGCTCAGTGGCACCTGCTACATGATAAGGTATCGAATTCATCTCATTCTTCTCAGAGGACACCTTCTTAGATGCAGACAATAAGATATTTAGGGTAGGAGAACTCAGCAGGCTTCCTCCTCTACTGCACACAGAAACTTTGAGATTCGGTTTTATGTTGTGAGAGAGCAGGGAGAGGGTAGTTGAGGGCCCCAGGCAACAGGGGCAGGTGGAGTCTTTCCTGCCTGTTTGAAACCTGTGTCACCACAAAATAGAGAAATGGTCCCAGGAGCAGGATCCTCATCCTTACATCTTCAGCTCGTCTCAGCAGATCAGCTTCCCGAGACACAGCTCTCAACCTCCACTGCAGCTCCCACAGTGGCTATGTCCCAAGGTGGAGAAACCAGAATGGGAGAAGCAATTTCGGAAAGTGCCTTTATCACCTTTTTGTGAATCTTCTTATTAATATTTTGTGTCAGAAAAGTCTAGTTCAACTTTCACATGAATGTATTGGTTTCAGTGAAGTGTTCTTTGTGAAGGATTTCCTCAGACACTATTGCTGGTGTGAAGCAATGTGTCCTAGAAAAGGCCATTACTTCCAAGAGACATCATTAACTCTTCATCCGTACTAGTTGCAGGATGAGTTGAAACCTCTGCATTACTATATCCAGGAAAATACCTTAACCACATGTCCTGGTTTGGACAGGTGTCTACTAAGGAAGGCAGGAGTCCCCCTCCCACCCCGGAATGGAAAAAAATGTAACCCCCTTCCTCCCGAACTATTATAATTTTGAAATTGAGGGGCTTTCAGACAAGGATATGAGAAATAGGAATAACAGGTCTTTACTGATATATATATATGTATNTGAGCCCCTCCCTTGTGGCTAGCTAGGTCCTTTTGTTTCTCTTAAATACCCAGCAGTGTGCCTTAACATGGGGAAAAAGTTCTTTGAGAGGAAAAGAAAAGAACACACACACAAGAAGAAAACCTCCTAAAACCCCAACACCACAAAGCTGGTAATTCTTCTGATATTGGCATTTTTAGCTTTTCCCAGCTGGTGCTGTTGTACTTGATATGATTGAGTTTTCAGTGTGAAGGAAGAACTAACTCTAGACTTGAGTGTACAACACTGAGACAGTGGTAAATTACATCAGGAGTACTGGAGAATCACCTCAAACTGAGAAGCTGTATGTATGATGCAGTAGGTTATTCCAGGGCATCTTGATCTTTGACATTTTGAAAGGAAATTGAAATGTCTTTGTTCTATCTGAATGCAGGATTTGACTGTTCTTTTAATTCCTTCTGCTTGTGCTTGTTTGTTGTTCTTTTTTTGGGGGGGGGGTGGGTCTGGGTTGTTTGGGGTTTTTTTTGAAAAAATATGTCTGGTACATCTCAAATTATTGGTATAAATAAGAATTATTATTTTTCACACATGTATTAAACCTTTCGGTTTATTCCGTAAAATAATTTAGAGTTCTGCATAAGACAAAATACAATAAGGAAAATACGAAGTTGAAATCCTACATAATTTGATTAAAAGGTGAAAGCTAAAGAATTTCTAGTAATTGAAGGTCAACACTGTACATAAACCAAAAGAAAATAACCCATTTCACTACTAGGTTTAATCAAGCAAAGCATTAAACCGTAAAACAAGGTAAAAATTAAATGAAAACTGGAGAGTGACTGAATTACGTGTTTTCTAAAGATGCCATCAAATTTTATCTTCAGCCTGATTTGCTATCTGATGTGATTTGATTTTTTTTCTTACTTAGTCTCTTGCTGTAAATCTTACTGTTCTGTCATTTGATTTCAAAGCTTTTATGACTTCCAAATAAATTATTTTGAAATAATTTAAATCACAGGCAAGTTAAATAAAACATTTGTTAGTTCATTCTATTTTTGTGCTCAGATGCTTTGGCTTAATTTTTATCAAGCACAGGATCATATACTATGAATAGAGAATCCCTCACAGCCATCAATTGCCCCTTCTTTTGGTCAGAAACAAAAAAAATAAGATTAATTATGTAAGCTTCCAAAGAGAGATTTCCAGTAACACTTTAAATGAAATGCTCCCCCCTTAAAAGGATTTAGTTCAGACTTAATCAGAAAGTTATTGTATGTTAATTAAATACACACTGATTACTATGAATATTTATCGAAGTGTAACAATAATTTGCATGAAGATAGATGTTGAACAACTGAATTTCAGTAAATATGTTCCTAATAATTATTTAACGTTCACTAAATTATGCAACTAAATGATTTTTTGGCAAAGATATTGAGTATTTATTATATATTATAGGCCAAATTGTATCATTTAAACTTAGACAGGTGCAATCCCATTTAATTAAAGGGGAAGTTGTTGTCACATAACTGAGGGCAAGATGCAATCATATGTACCAAGTGATTGCTGAGCATATTTAATGACACTGAACAGCAGTTCTGAGATCTAGAAATGCCATTCTATTCACTTTTTTCAAAAACTTGTTGAAAAATAAACCAAATGATCCAGCCAGAATCTAACCTTTCTAATGCACCACTTACCCTTCAACCAGTTCCAGTTTTAGGATCCTTGCAGTCGGTGGAGTTTCTTGCCTGCTCACATTTTTATCCTGTTTTTTGAAGCTTTTACAGCCTGTTTGTACATGTATCCTTCCTGTACTGCAGCACCAAGTCCTGATAAAAAGTGTAAAGGAAAATCACCCTAACTCTGTTCTTTTCTACTGCTGCTTCTCTATGGTCTTTGTGTCCAAATCTAATCTAATTTTCCTATGGAAATATTCAAAGCTTAGTTTGTAAATTACTAGTCTTCCCCCTTCTAGATGCACGTTATAGACGTTATAAATGGCATCCTTAGTTTCATAGTCTAGCATTTGGCATTCTGCTCAGCTGGAGGAATTTTGAGATAATTTCTACAATTTCTTATGAGAAAGGAACAATCTTCAGGCTACTGTCAGGACTGCCACTTTCTGTGCCTCTTTTTCAAGCCAGTTTAGTCAGTGATTCAGGAACTAAGATTAAACATAAGAGACAACCTGTTTCTATAGGTCACTGATGACAATATTCTGTTGGGACAGGAGAGATTCCTGCCCCCAGTATAATTTTGAAATTCTCTCTGGTGTCCCTTAAATGCTTATTCAGTCCTTGAATCTGTTATCAGAAGAGAGATTCTCCATCCTTGGGCTTTCTTGTAAACAACAGAGACAGGAAATGACACAGATTTTTTAATAGGAATGGCTTAATTCAGAGCAATTTTGGAGCTTGCTGCATACCAATAATACTAAAAGTTTCAAAGTAAATCAAACAGGACAGAGACAATAAAGCCTGCAGTTATGCCTTTTGCACTTATTTGTCAGTCCACTGCTATATTTACTTCTCATGCCACATCTTTTGAATCAGCACAATGTCATAAATTCTCTCCCTTACATGTGACAGTGAAGCATTGGAATGGGTTTTGGGATTTGCATGCTCACTGCACATCCAGTGCACTTCAGCCGGAGGTGGGAAGGATATGGCAAGGGAAGACATACTTCTAAAGGAAAAAGCTGTCAGTCATGGTGCAATGGTCGTCCATCTCTTTCCTTGCTATCTGTCAGTACTACAAGATACATGGAAATAGATAGTGTCTTTGAAACCTCAAGGTCTTTCTAAGAGCTGTTGGAACACAAAAGGCTCATATTCTTAGCTGGAAAGTCCATCTGGAATTTTCTTCTCCACCCAGCACCAAATTCTTCAAATGGCTTATTCTCTTAAGAGTAAGAAATTATTACCATCAAGCAATCCTGTTTTAGTGTTTATAGAGCTCAAGAAATTGCCTTGCTTTCTGGCCTTAGTCTAATTTTTAAAAAGCTAAAAATGGAAAATATAGGTGTAAGTTCCTTTAGTACATGACTGAATTATGGACATGTACAGCAATGACCCTGATATTTAAAAAAGCTGATGGCATTATCCACTGGACAGAAAGGAAAATAGAATTATGAAAAGGGTTGCATAAGAATATTACTTGTGTTTAAGAAGTCTTCTACAAGGTTAGGATTTAATTGTACTATCATCAGTGTAGATGACAAATGATGATATAGCTGATGTATATTTAATGAGTGGTTTTTGTAAGCAATAAAAATTAGAAATTCTGAAGTTAACCAACTCAGAGTTTGGACTGCTTGAGAAAAAAAAAAATCAGTGTCTGGAGCAAATAAGATAGAACAAAAAGGTAAATTTAAAAAAAAGCATTTATTTGGAATATTCTTATTTGTTGTTACCATCACTTGGCTTTATTCTTCTTGGTATATAGTAGCATAAACAAACTTTAAAGTACAAATACAGAAAACATGCTCTAGTAGGCCTTTGTTTTCATGAAACATTTCAATAATAAATAATGTTAACAGTAAGCTAATGTCAGTGGCTGACTGATTTTAATTTTTTTAATCAAATGTTTAATGATAATCCTAGAAAAAGTAACTAGCTTTAGTTACTAGTAACTGATTAGATGCTGTTACCTGATTTGGCAGTCAGCAGGTTTCATCACAGATATGCAATAAATAAGAGGAAGGCACAAGAAACTACAAGCTCTGTCAGACTCCATGCTGTTACCATCTCAACTGTACTTTTCACACACCATATCCTAACTCCAGGTGTTACTGACAGTCTCTCACTCCACAGATTTTTGACTTTCTTTTTGGCACAAAGACAAGTCTTTCAAGCAAACCCCTTGATTATTTGCTTCCTAGCCCAGGAGATGAAAGGTGTCATAGTTTCCAGCCAAGAGTTCCCAGAAGGGTTATTAGCTAATGTCCATCTCTATTATAACCTCCAGCACTCCAAACCCTCCAAGAGGGAGGGAACCTCTTTCTGACTGATATCATGCAGCATCTCAAGTCCTCATAAAAATACTCCTGTTATTGATATATTCCGTAGAAAGGTGTTTTCAGCCATACTTTTTCTAAGCAGCTGAACAGGACAGGCTTCTGTTGCGGGTATTTTTTCACTAGGTAAGTGTTACTGTCAGTGCTCCAGCAAGGACCCTCCTGCACTTTCCAAGTGAGGATGCAGAGAGAAACAGAAAAGAGGAAAGAAAGATATCAGTCAAGAACTGAAGCTGTGCTACCTTCCTGCATATCCTACCCTCTTTTTCTTTTTGGTTTTGGTTAGGATTTATAGGTATAGTAATCATTTTGTACAGCCTCTGCATGGTGACTGGCAAAACATTTCTTGGATAAAGATATCCTTCTTCTTGGATACAGGTATTCTCAGAGATGAGCAGAGTCGCAGTATCAAGCAGTATAGCCATGTGTGTAGGAGGCCCTGGAGTGGAGTTTTGGATGAGGTTGGGCCTTTAAACAGAATTGCAGCAAATGGCAGACACATACTCCTAATTTTCCTAGTTTTGGAAGACACGAAACTTTACAAGTACTTATGGGTGTATTGGCTGGGTACTAAACAGCTGCAAATACAATGGTCTTGAATGGCATTGTATCATATAGTGCACATTAAAGGGACTAAGGCCTTCTTAGGACATCTTAGCAACAATTTTGCAACTTCAGTGGAACAGAAACAAAGAAAAAAATTACTTAGCTGGTGACTATAAGAGAGATTTAGACCTATAGATCCTATTTCCTTCTTTCAACCTCCATCCCCATTACTCATCCCCCTTTATTTTGATCTACTTGATATTTTATAAGTATGGAGAGGTCTTTTATAAGTAGGGAGGTAATGGGAGAATCTTTCTCTGTCAACACCAATTCTTCCCTGTGTTTTTGCTCAGGAAAGAGCACCAGGCTTTGACTCCCAATGGGGGAATGTGATTCTCTGTGGCTGCAAGCAAGGCTTTTGTGTTAAGAGCTGATTCTCTGCCCCATGTACTGGAGTCTACTGAAGAGGATCCAGACACATAAATACTTTTATGGATTTGACCTTAACTTTGTTAATTTCTACATCTTAATTTTTGTCAGCTCCTGGACAAAGTGGACACGTTCAGATGTGTTAATTTCTTGATATCTGTTTTCTATGTAAGGTTTCTGTTCTAAATCAGACCATTTTGGACATGATTACTTTATGCTGTCATTTCCTGGAAGAAAGAGACTAGGTGCTTACCTGACACTGGACTTGCTGAGTTGTCAAGCTGAATAGAAAGATCTCAAGCAATTTTTTGTCACTAGTCTGCAGAGAGGGGACCAGAGATGTCTAGGGCAAGAGTGCTGGTACCAGAAGGTTGATGGCCAGATGTGTGAGACTGATTGGAAAAACCTGACTGCAGTCAAAAACAAGGCCAAAGGTGCAGTTAACTCAGAAACTGCTGTAATTTGTATTTCATTATAAGCTGTAAATCAATACAAATAGTCTTGCCAGACGCAGTCAATTGCATTTTTAATAAAAGAAAATTAGTAATGAAAGAGAATGCAGAATGTGTGACAAATATATGTTATGGAAATTTTTCATAGTGTCTCGTGAAACCTTAGCCTGACAGGATCTACAGAAAAAAAATAAAATAAAATGCTTTCTTTACCTTTTCTATACTTAGATAATGTGGAGCTTCCATACCAAGAACTGATGTCTGTCCTGACTAGTATAGTTTAATTTTAACAAGATATTCCTAGTGTGCATTGGACTTCATGAACATCTGGAGCAGAAAAGAGTCTGTACTGAGAACAACAATTAATAAAAGATCCCAGTAGAGTCAGATTATTGTAGGGATCTCCCAAACTCATAAACTACACACTGAGTAAGAAGAAAGAAAAGGTAAGCAGCTGGAGGGACCATCCATTTAGACTCTGTTGGATTTCCTGGATCAGAACCTCAGAGCACAGGACTGAGAGGGCACTTTTTCTTACGTATTGTGATCAATCATTTTAGCCAAAAAGCTGTTGATATTCAACCAAGAAGATACTCATAACATTAGATTTTAAATTTCCTTTATATGAAGTAGTGTTAGACAAAATATTTATTCTCATAAAATGTTCTGGAGTTTTATGTTTTTAAAATAGCCCTTTAAAAATTAAATAGAATAGCTAAATATTTGAATCACTTTTAAAGTCTTTTTAACATCACTCTCCATCACTACAGTACACCATTATTTCAGAATGCTGCCATGGCTGTAACATAGCCCAAGGAAGGATGGAGGTAAGAGTGTCCCTCTGATGAAGCATCTGCAGCTGGGATTTGTGACACAAAGGAAGAACAATCCCACTGACTGGGAGGAGCCTTGCTATCCACCCTGTAAAAGCTGTCCAATGTAAGTGCTAGAAACAGCCAGGACAAGGAACATATACATACATTTTGTCATGTGGATGACAAAAACAAGTTCGAGATGAAATAGTAGAAGAGCGTGAGCAATGAAGCAGCTGAGGATGCTCTGGAAGGAGCCCAGACAGTGCTAAAGCAATTTAGAAGCACCCCTTTGTCTTCCAAAATTACAGAAGATATTTTGTTCTTCTATCCCTTGAGGTCTGTATGCATAACAGTAATTAAAAATCACATTTACCTTTCTTTATCCTGCCATACCTTAGTCATTCCAAGGGATTTTTTTCTCTTTTATTGTAGAAGTGTAAATTTTTGCAAGGTTGAAATAAGTTTATGAATACAGTGCTGATGTTCATAAACATTGAAAAACCACCAAGAGTTTGTTACTGCCATTGTGAAAGATGTCTCACTCTCCTATTATCGTAGCTTTATGATATNTCGTAGCTTTATGATATCATGTTTTGTGTGGGAGGAGACTTTGTGCATATATTAAAGAAACAAAAGACAATAATTATTGAATCGGCACACCAAGAGCAAGAGTGGTTCTTTAATCACACTCTATTCCATGAATACTGAGTGGAATACTACAGTAAAAAACCCTGATATTTTGACTGAGACATAGCAGAGCTTTAGTGCTCATAATACTCTACTTTTATAGGGTCATATTTCTGTCTCAGATATATTAGTAGATTGTGCCAAGATTTAGGCTGTGCAGCTGCAGGAACTTGAAAAGTTGCCTCTAGTGTATCAGATACAAAACACGCAACATTAAATTTTGTGAACTATAGCAGTTAGCTAAGCGTATGATGTCTCTTTAAGGAAGGAGATTCAAATCAGGTTTCTTCTGGGGCCCACGGAAACAAATGTGGGTTTTGGTTGGTTGTAAAATGACCAGAGTTTCAGGTCTTTACCAGAAGACTGACAACAAGAACAAGATAAATCATTTGATATTAATTCCCAGATGTTCCATGGAAGATGACATTGCCAGGAAAAGATGACCTCTGTCCAAAGGGAACTAACAAGATAGAAACCTATTAAGGCTGTAGATATCAGCTGTTGATATCAATTCTATGCCATACAGTAAAAGGGATTATTAAGGAAAGGAATAAAGAAAAGGATTATTTGGTGTTTTAATGGGATCTTCTAAAAAGCTGATTTAACTCAACTTCACATTTGTAGATTTATTCTGATATCTGTTGATAGCTAATGGGAGACCCAACAGGCAGAGATGTGCTATAATGTAGAATTTAAAATGCCTGTGTACTCACTGTGCTTGTTTTCTCATAAATTGAGGTCAAAGAGTTTAGAAATTATCTGGGGATGCTATAGGCAGTCATACAATAATAGAATCATTTAGGTTGTAAAAAAACTTCAAGATCATCAAGTTCAGCTGTAAACCTAATACTGCCAAGTCCACCAC
>VYZQ01003574.1:19162-33232 GCA_013400655.1 Mystacornis crossleyi | reverse complement strand
ATTGCCCTGCCCCAGGTGCAGAAACATAAAAGTACAGCTTGAATAGTTCACAACAGAGCAAAACCTTCAATATATGTTGTACTACTGGAGGTGCACAAAACCTAACAGATTCTGAGAAGGGTAGTATTGCTGTTAACAGTGAGACAATGACGGTGATATATAAAAGCAAATCCAAGATTTTTTTTTTTTCCAAAATCAAACATAGTCTGACTAATAGCATCCTTAAAAATCACAGAGGACATGCTGCAATAGTTATTATTTCAGAATTTAGGTTGTTGTGGGGTTTTTTCCTTCTTTCTTACCCATTTTTTCTGGTAATAGTTAAAACTGTCTTGCTCCTGTTAAATCTCAGCTAGCTGTTCTTAAGTAGCTAGAACACTGGGACCTGGACATGTTTTGAAGGTTAGCTAGATCAGTGTTTTATCTCAACAGGGCAAGTACCCAAATTTGGGACATAGCCTGAAGGTGGAATTTTCAGATGGGGGAACCTGCAAGAGAGGAACTGTGTGAAATGTCACCTACCTCTTTTTCAGTGCCTCTTGACTGCATCACTTGCAAACAGATCCTTTATTTTACTCTGGATAGGTTTTACTCTGTATATCCTCTACTCAGTCCTGTCATGGATGTCTTCTTCCCATCTGTCAGCATCAGGAGGCAACCTGCCGGAATCACTGATGCGGATCTCACTGACAGCTGATGCTACAGAAGCTAAATTAGCTTGAAAGTGGCTCTTGGCCAGTTTTCACAGAAGTTTATATGTTCAGAGATCAGATTGCTCAGTATGCAGTTAGGCAGAACTGTTCTGTTCCTCGTGGGCTTCTTTATTTTTAAGCTAACAAAAAGTGAAGAAAACAATGGCTCTCTGAATGAAAGGTTTAGTAATTTGTTTAGGAGAGGTATTAGTTGTACATGATTCTTTTACTCCAAGTCATTTCTGGGTGAGTCTCTGACAAAAAAAAGTAATATTATTAAGAAGAATAAAATGAATACAAGGGATTAAATACGATTGTTCTGTTGCATAATGCTGGAAGTCCTCCAGGGTTCTGCTGACCTTTCCTGTGAAGCAGAGGTTTCTGACACTGGGACATTTAGCTTGCATGTTAGTTCCTTATGATATAATTCGACATCTGCATATTCAGAGATAAAAAATATCTTATGTATAACCTTATTATAGGCATAAGACACGATTTTTCACCTGGATTTGGATCTAAATTTTTCATTTCTTTGAAATTGTGTCACAGTGGTTTCATAAAGGATGCTTGCATTTCCTTTGGGAGAATCAGATGTGTTTTAGAAAAATGAAATAATTCAACCATGCAGTGAATACTCCCTATCCTGTTTGAAAAAAAAAAAATGGGAATATATACAACTTTGAGTATGGGTATTTTTGGAAATGAATTATTTTTTGAAACCATAAATGATGCTTAGGCCCTTAAAATTCATTATCTAATGTAAGTAGATCCCATTGTGACACAAAGTTTAAAGTATTATTTCCTTTTCCGTAGTAATCCTGATCACAATTTGTGGCTGCTGTGGCGCTGGGGTAATGCACCGGCAGGTGACTGATGATTGTGCCAATCACAATTTAATCATTTCAAACACAGAAGCTCCAGGAGAAGAAGTGATGGTAAGTTGTCTGTTTGTTTCAGTGTAGAAACTTGAAGTTAAGATGTCCATAGCACTGCAGTTAGTGAACAGGACCACCTGCAAGTAAGTGATTTGGTAAAGGAAATAAGCAATTATGTAGGGATCATTAGATGTACTTTGGTACTTTAACAAGAATTTGAAAATTCTTACTTTAGGCAGAGGTGGTAGTACCATGTACATTTAAACATACCTTGTAGTCGTTAGGCTGGCTGCTTGTAGTTCTTCCAGATTTTAAGCATTTGCTTGGAAGCCTCAGGTGAACATTTGAATAAATTTTCCAGTCATTTTTAACAATGAGATTAGATGGAAATTTATTATTTTACCTATGTTGAATGTGTGTTTATGGCAAAACAGTATTTTTCCTTGGAGAAGGATTTTTATATTTAGCAGATAGTTATTGTAAATTCCATGTGCAATTTCTGCCCTTCCCCTGAAAAACGTTTCCCCAAATGCAGTTGATTTCATAAACAGTCCATGTTTATGAAATTTTTCTTGCTTTTGGTATGTAAACTTCTTTCAGTCTGCCATGAACCTAGTTCAGTCCAGGACTGCGTTCATGTACAAGAACTCAGCTCTTTAGACTCTACCTCTTTTCTGTTGTCCTCCACCCCCTGACATTGTCCTCCCCAAGAAGATGAGATAAGTTTAAAAATGATATTTCATGTTGAAATATCAAGAAATCCTTATGGTGGCAAGTGTCAAATTTCTCATTGCCTATGAAGTATAATATGCCATTATAAACTAGTATTTAAACACATTTCACTGGGGTAAAACCTCAGTTTTTTGATCTCATCTCATGTTTAAATGCAGATATCCTCTCTTCTCTCTTGTCATAGTAACCTTTCCAAAGATGATTTGCTGATCTTAATACACTAAGAATTAAGGATAGCCTTTTGTTCAAAATATCACAGTGCCAAGATGGAGACTTCTCAAGTTTCAGTTGTGACTGTTTCTGACTGCCATTTCATCTTATGAATTAAAAAGGAAAAAAAAAGGAAGGAAAGAAAAAATATCCTCGCTACAGCTTTTTTTTGTTTTGTTTTGTTTTGTTAAGGATCACAATATAATTCCTCTACAAAATACCTGTGATCAAGGAGGGTATGGAGTAAAAACAGGAGAGCAGCAAACATTTGAAATTGTAAAAGGAAGAGGGCATACCTTGGAATCAGTCAAGGGAGGTGGACATCAGACTCTGGGATCAGTTAAAGAAGGAGGAGGACAGCCTATGATGGATACGTGTAGATACTCCTACTCAGAGTGGCATAATTTCACGCATCCTCGTTTAGGCGAAGTAAGTATTCTGAAACTGATTTTCTGTGAAGTGTAGGTTATGGTCAGTATATACAGACTTTTCAAGGAAGACATGTAAATGTGCTAGAAAGGTGGTTTTCTGGTTTTGGTTTCATTTCATTTTTCCTCTCCTTTTCTCCTCTGCATCCCCTTTGGAATATTGCTCTTTCAAGGAGTAATCCTTGACATATTTCAGATGTAAGTGTAAATTACTTTCTTTCTTAACTTAAACTATAGGCAGTATACTACTTTTCATTTTGAATAATTTAGAATAATTACTGAAGCTTTTGTGAGTTTTTTTGAGAATGTCTGTTTGGTTTTATTCCAGCTGCTTGCTTTGTGCTAATTTAAACCTCATACTTAGCAATGGAGCAGGATTGAATGTAGAGCATTAGAAATGTAGTCACTCTATTTCTTGGACATCAAATAACTCTCACTACTTGCCTAACTAGTTATGTATAAATCAGTCTTTTAATTTTCAGTGCATTTTAGTTGCTTAACAGGTTATTTAAACAGGTTCTTCCTCTTTTATTGTTACATACATGATTAGTAGAAATTATTTCTTTATTTAATACTTATATTTTGTAGTCTTAATGATACAGACCAATCATGTGCATTTTTTGTATGTAGGAATCCATTAGAGGACACACTCTGATTAAAAATAATTGAATGAAAGGTAAATCAAAAAGAAATTACTTTTTTGCAATATGTTTAGGATAACAATTTAAGAAAATAATAAGATCTGTTCTGTTCCTATCCAGAAGGTGCATCTATGCAGACAGGATGAAGAACAGAAGCATTCTGAAGATTATCTCCTTTCATATAACTATGAAGGAAAAGGATCCTTGGCTGGCTCTGTAGGCTGCTGCAGTGATCAGCATGAAGAAGAGGCACTTGACTTCTTAGATCAGTTGGAACCCAAGTTTAGGACATTAGCAGAAACATGCATCAAAAGATAAATGTGCCTGTCATAGTGCTGAAAAAAACCTGTAAATAAGTGGCTGTCATACTTTTGTGATATTAGGTACTTTGGAATTGAGGGGGGGCAGAGGTTTATCAAAGTTAAGATAGACTGGTGAGAGTGTAAATAACTCTTGCTTTAAATTTACATTTTCCTACACTGGACACATTCTATCAGAAAAAAGAGATTCAAAATACTTTTTCTTTAGGTTAATATAGTAATGCTAGTTTCTACTTAGGTTACATTTTACATTCTTTGTGATTACTCACAATGCAAAACTTGGTGTTCTTTTAATTAATTATCCAGCTTCAAAATTTTCTTGTATTTGGCTTTGGAGAAGGAAAGCTTTATAACTCACTGATTCTTTGTTTTCTTTTAATTTTGTAGAAATAAAGCAAATAATATTGTTGGTGGATATCCAATACCTTGTTAACTTTTAACTTACATGAACTGAGATACGAAATATTTTTTCATTTTGGACATAAAAATACTCATGAATGTATTAGAAAACTTTACATTTTGATTGAAAATTAAATATATATATATTGTATATATGTAAAATAATATTCAAAAATATATTTTTCTCCTAATGGGTTATCACCCATCAAACTTGCTATCCTAAGGGATTTATGGCATCACCACATAGGGTATCAGCATTGTATGCGAGGATGTATTTTTCTTTTAAGGAAATAAGAGACCAAAAAAAAAAAAATTCATGCAATAGAGAAAACGATCATACTTCAAATGAACGCAATATAAATCTCATGTTTACTTCACATATGTTTGTACCTCAGTTTCTTGTGATCTTTGAAATTGTATCATTGCAGAAATGATGACCATTGCCAAGAGTTTTGTCCAGTGTAGCTACCACTACATTTTCTACTTGCCCTGTTATGGACTTCATTAAACTGTTTCTTTTTGGAAGTAGAACTTGTCAGAAGATACAACTCAAATGGATTGAGCACACTGCATTAATAATGTGTTTTAGAGATTTCTTGTTATTGAGATGCGAAATTACACTGGGACAAACAGTCTGTTTTGAGTGTCATATGGGGTAGTTGTAGAGGTCAGCGTTTACACACATCTCTGGCAAAAACCGTCTGAATCCCACATGTTACTCTACTAGATTAAGCATACATATACACTATATACATATATATATATATACAAACACACAAAACTCTGAAATACCTTTGGCAGATGACAGCAGTGGGACCTGAATGCTGCTGTAAGCAGCAGGTGGAACTCTACCTCTGCTTCCCAGGTTTTAAGTGTTTTTTTAATATTTGCACTCCTGGTTAAGTAATCTGTCTTCTGCACTCTGGGAATTCTCTTGTGCCTTAAAAGAACATCTCGGTGCCTATGAGAAACTTGTGCAATCACTTATTTCTGTAGCTATATGTCTGCTTTTAGGGTTTGCTCTGTAAACATATGCCTTAGGGATATTTAAAAAAAAGTTACTATAGCTAATGATCTGTAAAAGGAATAATTGCTAACAACCAAGAGTCATGCTGCTCTGAATTTCAGTTACTGCTGACTTCCAGTGATTGCAGTTCATTCCATATGAATTGTGGTCAGTGAAAACCCATAACAGTATAAAAACTTACCAACATTATAAAATAATATTTTTAAAACCTTATGTTTTACACTGTAAATGGGCTTCAGAATATTTCTGGTAAGAACTAGCTGTGGTTAAGACTTCACAGATCAATGTTAGATATATTTTAGTGTATCATTTGAAAGTGGTAATGACAGTGGTATCCTGAAGTAGATACACTGCCAGTGGTAAGAGTGACAGTCATCAGCAGCAAAATACTAGATGAGAAGCAACAAGGTGTTACAAACTTACTTCATTTAAAAAATGCGTGCTAACACTTCTCTTCTGAACTCTGCTCATCTTTATCACTAACATAAATGAATTCTTCTGTACATGGACAGTCAGATCTGTGACTGATACAAGTCAGGATTGCTCTGCTGTTGCCAGTGGAGCTATGCTGACTTTATTCCAGGTGAAGATCTAGTGATTTTCTTGGTGCTTTGTGTCTTGCATCTTTATGTTTAGTTATCTGCTATACACTTTTTAAGGTAATAGTAATGTCTCCCCCTCCCTCTCTTAATGTTTGGTAGTGTGTTTGTTTGTTTGTATTTTAAATTATACAAAAAATCCTGTGGTTCAGAAGGACCTAGGATAAATAATGCACTCTTTTGAAAATTACTTGGAGGGTGGTGTAGAGAAACCCCTGTGAGTATGGTTTCTTTCCTCATGAAATATAGTAGTAGTACTTTTCTATAAGAATAGACCAAATTTTTATGAGCTTAAATTCAATCAGTGTTGGCTGTCTTAAGTAGATGGTTGCTAACTTACCACCCTACAGTTAAAATAATACATTATTTAAATCAAAATAATGGTTTTCCACTCTAATTTACCTTAAAAATGTTTTATTTGTTTTATTTTTTTTAACATTTCAGCAAACGTAGATAATTACTTTTTCCCCCCATTTTTAAACAAAGTAGAAATCTGGAATCAGTTTTACTCCTTTGTCTCTTTTAAAAATTAAAATTCTGAGTTGAATCAGCTATTTCTGTAAAACCAAGAGTAGAAGTGAGATGTTTTTAAAAAAAGAACTGCAAAACATTATTTTCATTGTGTCTTCTAATTATGTGAATGAAAAATTTGTATAAAGCATTAAAGTTCACAGATACCAAGTACCAGGTAATATTTGTGTAAAGTTTATAAATGGATTATTTCGAAACATGTAATTCACTTGTTGTTACTGTCTTGAATTGCCTTAAAAATCGTGAAGATTTCTTCCCTTCAGCTAGGTAATCTGCAAACTACCTAGCTGTGCCAAAATTACCTTAACATCCTATTTTTAGGTATATTTTGTACAACAGTGAGTAATCAATTTTTTTTTGCAAAATAAAAGGATGTTCTATAAAAACTCTTCATTTCATGTGCATGAACCAGTTTATGAAGATAAGTATGCCTGTTTCGGAAAGGGATTGGATTTTTAAATTTTAATTTAAGTGGTTTTGTGCCACTACAGTGCTGTAATGCTAGTAGTACTTGTCCATGCAGCATGAGCTGTGGGGGGTGGGTCTAGCTGGAGTTTATGCTTGGCAAATTAAGGATGTTAAAAATACAAACCAATACTCTGTCATCTTGCTGACAAATTGTAAAAAATACACAGTGCCTACTTTGAAAACATCATAAAAACTATTTGAAAACCAGTAGCAGCAGATAACCCAAATTTTAACATGTTTGGCACATAAAGCTGCAGAATATCAGTATAGTGAGGGTTAAGATAGTATGATCAGGAGACAAGTGGAATGTAAAGTTTGGTTTTCTGGCTTCAACGAAAGGGAAATTTGCAGAATGGCTGAGATTGGAAGGGACCTCTGGAGGCCCTCTGGTCCAACCTTTTTGCTCAAGCATGGCCACTTACAGCTGGTTGTTCTGGGCCACGTGGATTTTGAGTATCTCCAAGGATGGAGACTACAACCTCTCTGGGAAACCTGTTCCAGTTCTCAGTCACCTTCAAAGTAGAAATGTGCTTCCTGGTCTTCACATGGTGCTGCCTGTGTTCTGGGCACCACTGAAAAGAGCCTGGCTCTGCCACCTATGCACCTTCACTTCAGGTACTGGTATAAATTAAGTTCCCCCCTGAACCTTCTCCCGGCTGAACAGTTCACATTCCTCAGCCTTTTCTCAGTGGAGAGAGGCTTCAGTTCCTTCACTGATTTGTGTCCCTTCTTTGGACTGTCTCCAGTATGTCCATGTCTCTCTTGCCCTGAGGAGCCCAGAACTGGGCACGGCACTCCAGGTGTGGCCTCAGCACTGCTGATTAGAAGGAATGGATCACTTCCTTCAACCAGGTGGCAACGCTCTGTCGTGGTGGTGGCTGCTCGGAGTAGTTCCTCCGGTGACCCGGCTTCCCTGTCACCGCCGACACCGGGACGGGTACGGCTTGGTCTGCAGGCAGACTTTGCCGATCCCGTGAGTTCTTTGTCTCCTCCCAAGAACGCACTCCAAGGTAAAGCAATCCAGTAAGTTAACGACGCAGGCGAAAGAGAAAGGAGGACTCTGTTGAGGGGTTTCCAACCGAGTTTATTGGGGAGTCTGGCTGACCCACCTCAGCTCGGGGAGACTGCCTGAGCAGAGCCACGAACAACGCCTGAACAGGGACTTTTATTGGGGGGGCGGAGAAAGGGGTAGGAGGTGAGGAAGGGCCAATGGGAACAGCTCAGGGTGTGGTTTCAGGGGTAAAGGACACTCCTGGGAACCAATTGCCAGGAGGGGGGAGGGACTTCCTGGAGGCCTAGCCTATCACTCGACACCCAGCCTGGAACTTTCTAGAGGCCAGGCTGGGCCCCGAGATGACAGACAGGTCTCCTGGGGAGGGGAGAGGATAGAGGGACACGCCTTAGGGGAGGTACAGAAGTGGGACATACCATTCTGGGGAAGTAAAAAGGGGTACATAGAACAAACCAAATGGGGTACAGTATCTAATTCGCACATAAAATACAAAACATAAACACAAAGCACCGCTACAACACTCCAAATGCAGCACAACATGTCATTGGCCTCCTTTGTGGCAAAAACACATTGGCTCACAGTATCCTTCAGGAGCCCAGGTCCTATTCTGCCAAGCTGTGCTTTCCAAGCAGCCAAGCTGCTGCTTATGCCATTCCAGCAGGTATCGTGGTGATTAAAATGCCCATGAGGACAAGGGTCTGTAGGTGGGAGGCTGCTTCTGGCTGCCCAAGAAAAGCCTCGTGCACTTGTTCTTCCTGGCTAGGGATCCACAACAGACACTCTCTACCTTGTCACCCACACTGTCTGCTCTTTGATTCCCTCTCGTAAGTTCTCAGTGGCAAGTAGCAAACTTGTCGAGAGAGCAGGTCAGATTGACAGCTGGGTCTGTCTGTCCCTCAAAGCAGAGTCACCTGCTGCTGCCACCCGCTCGCTTCCTTTTGGTGCTTCTGCATGGCTCAGGGGCAGCGGGCGCAGATGCTTCTCTTGCAAGGACACCCGGTTGCTCCTTAGCTTTGAGGGCAGTGAACATGCCTTAATATTCACTCCTTGTCAACATTTATGCCACTGATGTTTTTCAGCTCATACAAAGGGTGCCCCTCTTTCCAGCTCTGTGTTTTTTGATGCTGTGGGACTGTAGGAGGATAAGGAGGAGTGAGGTCACACAGGCAGCACGGGGAGGATCCGTAATGCTCCACGCTGCCTCATTGGGCTAGCCAGCATCAGAGGGCTGAGCTCAGCATTTGTATACTGGCCATACTCATGAGATGGAAGTGGTTGCATCCTCTGTGCTGGGATGACTGAGCTGTGGAGAAACTGGTGGGAGGGGAAAGAAAAAAGGACCTGAAACTGAGTTGAGTCACCTCAACCTCAGTCAGCCTCGAGCTGGGGCTATACTTAAGCATAACAATGAAAATGGGGTTCAAAGTCTCTTGCTGATCTTGCATTTTTCCTCGTTTTATATATTTTCCTAAGGGGGGAGTAAGGGGGCAAAGCATCCTTATATCAGGAGACTGTTACAAAACACGCTGTTCTTGCTCTTTTAATCCCATTCACAGCCTCCTGAATGAATATAAGACAAGCTTTTTAGGTTAGAAGAACTATCTTATTAGCACAGAAACATACCTGAGATGAGAAGGGCACCAGCTTGTCTAACAGAATTGTTACTGAAAATAGACTACCATAAAATCTATCATTGTTTGCCATGGTTTTTGTTTTGGCCTTACAATTTTTGTGATTTATTTCTTTTTTTCTGGGGACAGTGTGTGTTTTCCCAAGAAGTATTGTTGATTTCTACTGAAATATTGATTACTACCTTTCAGTATATATTCAAGTGGGACAATATGAATATTCATTCAAACTTCTATAATATCTCTTTTATGTCACAGATAAATCTGTATAAAAATCAAATTTGCTGGATTTAAAATTGCCTGGGTAATATTGATGATCAGCAAAGTTAAACAAGGAGATCTACAGAAGTAATACATTGTTTTGAATGGTTTTCAAACATCTAGAGTCTTATTTTGACCGAGGAACCTTGAAAACGCTGTATGCAATGCTTTCCATCAGCAAATACCTTGAAGAAATCTGCAACTCCAAAGTACTAGCTTCATATGTTATGGAGAACCAACATTACTTATTTTCAAGCAACTCCTGAAGCAATTTGTTCTGTTCTCTGATCCCAGCCTCCTTATTCTATTTTGGGACTTGTCCTCTTTAGCTCTAGCCTCCAGATCCCTTTCTTACCCTAGTTTTCTCTTCCCCTTTGCTTTTGTTCTCAGTCTTGGCCTCAGGACATGTCTCTGTGTGAATGCTGATTATGTATAATTTCTTGCCTCTCAAAAGATATGTTTTATCTCTTTTTTTTCATATGTCAAACACCTTTGTTGCAATTTGCCGTCTCTTGTTGCAGTCCAGCTTCTGCATAATCTGAATCTGAGTGGGCTGTCTGCACACCAGGAGAGTCAGTACAGGTTCTGTGAGGGAAAGGCAAGAAGCTTAGCATAAGCATTTGAAAATGTAGACATCTACAAATGAGGTAATCAGCATGCAGTGAATTTCTAGTTAGCAGAGATTTAGATAATGGAGTTTTGGATCAAGATTAATTCAATCTGAAGATAAAGGTTTCTGTTTGGTCAAATGAATCTCACCTCTGATTCTAATTTCAATTACAAGGCCTATAGTTACAGTGGCAACTGAAAGGAAAGTCTTGGTCAGCTTCAAAGATCCTTAGACAAAGCACATTTCAGAAAGGTCATTCTTTGCATATGAACCCACAGACACTCATAGGCTGTGTGCAAATTACAAATCAGACTCACAATTTGATCAAGTGGGACAGGCATGATACCAGTACCCATATACCTGACAGTAGAATAACCCCTGGGAAATAGTCAAAGTTATATTTAAAAAATTAGAGACACTGAAACTTTGGAACAGGAAGGTTGTATGTGTGTATGTGAATTTTTTCCCCCCACTTTCTAAGAAAAGATTTCTGAACTAAAGTTAAATATGCTGTTGAGTAAAAAGTAAACCTCCACCTAAAGCCACACAACTTAGATTTTCTATGCAAATGATCTTTATCACTTGAAATTATTGTGAGAGACTGAAAGTAGTCTTGGGCAAACAAGGAAGCATTACGCAACTCTTTAAATACAGGTAACTTTGCTGGATCAACCTATAATTAAGCCATCCATAACTGCAACCAAACCATGACAAACTTATCACATAAATGCTAAAAATCAAATAGGCTCATAAAGTCCCAACTCTTTCCTCCCACTCTAAGGAGGGTGTAATTTGACCAGATCAAAGAGTATATGATGAGGTTTTACGATCCACCTGTGCTCTAGAACGCAAAAGCAATTGGCACGTTTTCCTGGCCTCCCTAAGACATGGTTTTAAGATCATATTATATCTTGGGTTTTGTTTTGTACACAGCTCAATCAGTTACTACATCAGTAACAAAAATAAAGGGAAGAAGTTAAACATGTAACACTAACATAAAGCAAATACAGGAAGCCTTTAGGTAGTAATCAAAGAATACCTGATTTTCTCACGCTACCGATAAATTCTGTAGTAATATAAAAAAACCTTTGCTGATGACCAGTTACTGAAGCTAAGGTTTTAGTTGTTTTCTCTCAAATTAACCAGACATCTAGAACTCCAGACTCACAGAGCTGTTAACAGCCAGCAAACATTTACACAGCAGATAACCTTTTGCAATTAATAATCGTGGAGGAAATAACAATGTCAAAATGAAAATTCAAAGATCGTATCATTATGTAGCACTACAAACAATCATAACTTCTGCAGTGTTAGCTTTATTAGTTTTTAACTTACAGAAAGTGTATGGGGGGAAAAATTGTTTGAGAAAATATTAAGCCTAGTGTAGGTTTAGGACAGAAAATCCAAATTTTTTTCTCTACCTGCTGATGTTTTATATAATTTGTTTCCTAGGATAGCTGTCTCCCTTGTATGTGTACTGGTGACAGTATAGCATAGATCACACTGGTCTGTAACATGAATATCAGGAAAAAGTGGAAAAAAGCATGGTTTACTCTTACCAGAGAAATGGTGGCAGGAAGATGTCAGAAATAGCCCTCTTCATTCGCTTGTCTTTGGATGAAATCAGGTGTAAACACTGAGTAGATGAAACTTTATTTCCCTCATCATTATTATTAAAAGTATATAATTTTTCCAAAACCTGTTCTGGTTTCTGTTAGATGTTTGCATTGGCAGCCTATCTCAGTACTCATGTATCAGACTAAGGTGTAATACCCAGTGTGAAGATCTCTGAGCCACCACTTTTGGAGGAGTATGCCCTTCTTTCTAAGTACCCCACGAGTGTTTAAAAAACCCATTTTATCTGCTCTCAGCACTTTTGTGGTATTCACCCCTTCAATTAGGAACATGTGAGAGGACAAGTCAACTGAAATGCTTGCTAAAGGATGACCTTTTGGCAGGAATGAGTGTTCCTGGCAGCAGTATCTGCCTCAATTCTTTCATCCCTCCCTGCAGTGAGGGTGCGCATCTCTACACCATTCCCAGCCTATGCCCCAGCTAGGCAGCCCTTGGCATCAAAGGAGGTGCCAAGCCTGGAAGAACATGCCAGACCCGCTCTGCTCGGTATATTTCTGAAAATGGGTTTGCAGGGAAGAGCAGAGTGCAGCCAGCAATGTAATACATGCCTGCCAAGAATGCAGTACTGTGAATTTTCTGAAATTCAATACAGTGATGGAAAAGCTGGAACTCCTAATATCATTTGAGCCTAATGTCTCCTATGACAGTTTGCTGGAGTAAACTGCAGGCCACTGTTCTGATAAATACAAAGTTTGGAACTCATTTTCTAAACCATTAAATTCATTCTATATTTTTCCGGGGACATATGCATGCACACAATAATATATACAAAAAAGAAGAGGAAAGTATGTAGATGGGGTGAAGAATGTCTTTGATGTCATTTTAACAGGGAGGATGAACCTTGAAAATTTTTGGGCAGTTAAGCAGTTGCAAGGCAGTTACTTCTGCTTGGATGATAAGAGGTGGTTTAATTGGTAAAAAAGAAAAAAGTAGGGGAGGTGTTGTAATAAAATAAACTACTGATTTGTTGTTATTGCAGCTGAAAGAGAAAGTTTGATTTAAGAAGGAGATAACCTGTGCAGTCAGCTGATCCTGGAAGCTGCGGTTATGTTTTCAACTATGAACTTTTAACCAGGTGTGGGACAGTGGCTATCAGTTCCACATAAATTTATGTACATAAAAATCGGTGAATAGAGAGTCTGACAGACCTGACCGACAGAATACTCCCTTTCCTGAGGTCTGTGCATGAAGCTCTTAATGCTGTGCTGTTACTGTTAACAAGGACCACAGCTATGACTGAAAGTTGTTTCCATTAATGATGGGAACAAGAGTAGGGTAGAAACAGGAACTGAAAAAGACAAGAAACAGAATATTATTCAGCTATTGGTATGATAGGGTATAAATGTACTATAATGTATGTAAATTCAGATTAAAAAATGCAAGCATTAATCGAATTTTTTGGCATTAGGATAACAGACCCATACTCATCACATCCATCACAGGATATGCAGAGCATATATTTCCTCTCTATTGCAACAAAATATAGGCAAAACATTCAACATTTATGCCTTAATTATCACCTACATACAATATGTTTTAGAATGAATCAGAGAGAACATTGATCAAGAAGTATCATGAAAACAGACCTAAATTTGAAACCATGATCAACCCTTTTACTGTACGTAAATGGAAGCATTTTTTGCACAAGTTAATTATTGCAAGACACAACTGATATGGAGTTAAAATTTGGAAATGATTTGCCATCTGCATAGATCTTCTTGGTTAAAAGTGACCAAACACTTCCTTTTAAAATACAGTTTAGATTCCAACAGCTGGATCATTACATGAAAGTGCTCAAAACTGCTGGTAATGAGGTGAGTTTTCCAGAACCACCCTGCACACTCCATGAAAGACTGACCAGAGCCCCAGAGGCTAATCCAGCAGGGGCTGTAGGAATCTCAGATTACTCTTACATTAGCAAACGATTTGTCACACCAACACTGGATCAGCATGTTAACGTGCTTGGTGCCAAGGCCTCTACTTACACACCGAGGATGATTAG
>VYZQ01003573.1:0-12999 GCA_013400655.1 Mystacornis crossleyi | reverse complement strand
AAAAAGAAAAAAATCAAACAAAATTGATCAGAGTGATTAAGCACCACAACACAGTCCCAGAGAGGTAATGAAATCTCTGCTCTTTGAGCTTTTCAATGCTTGACCTGACAAGACTGAAAAACCTGACCCCACTGAAATGTTTGTGGCAGCAGAGTGAGTTAAAAAATCCAGAAGTAAAGTTCTGTCCTTCCAGCCTAAGTTTTTGTATGGTTCTTTGATCTGGATGTCAAATGGAAAAGCCTGTGACCTCTCAGACTGCAGCAGAAATTGGTGTTTAGGGAGCTGAATGTGGCTGTAGCCACCCACTCAGTCGGTTTCCACACAGGAGCAATATGTTCAGTACTACCCAGGGAATGGATGCTCTCCAGTATATCCACACCACTCGTCCACCGGGGAGCCAAGAACTGGGTGCAGCACTCCAGATGTGAATATATTTATAATTTGACTTCCCTTTTATAGCATAACTCTCCCCATCTCTCTCTTCTGTCAGCTGAGGCTTGGTCTTGCTGGAAAACGTCAGAGGTACCATAATCTCTCTGGGAAACTGTTCAAGCACCGTTATGACCTCACATCTTCTGAAGGCCTAAACAGCAGCTCCTGAGTTGCAAATCACTGCCTTTGTCCCTTTTTAGACCTTGTACCTATTCGACCACAGCACAGCCTCCACGACACCACGCTGAACTAACCCAGCTACATCAACTTCTGTTCGTGGTGCGTGTACCCAGAGCCCTATCTTCACATCTCAGCAGGCTCTAGTAAGCACCTCCCCAGTTCATCCACATTTTCCTTGAGTTGTGGGGATCCCAAAAGTGGTCCATGGTAGTTGGGCCCTCACCAGCCCAACAGAAATGAGGTAAGAACTAACACTCCTACTTCTGACAGCTCTACTCTTTCTTCTCCATGCATTTATATTTTTTTAAAGTTGCCTTCTTCATGAGATGCCCTTACATCCCTGAGTGTGCACATACGGCTTTGGCCAGTAGTTAGAATTCAGCCAACATACCATAAGGTCTGTCAAATGTCACTAGATTCTAACATATTTGCAAATTAAATCAAACTCTGTGCTCCAACAGCCAAATAACTTCTGTAATTCTGACTCTCCCAGATGCTAAACTCCCATTTTTCTCTCTGTATGAATGTAATTTTAATCATGGTTCTGGCTTAGGTAAGGTGTCTGCCTCACAGGAGACCAACTTGAAGGTGATTTTACAAAGAGCTGACTCCAGGGACTGCTCCCACTTGGCAGCAGGGAGGAGACCAGAGCAGGTTTTGTATTCTTGGTCCTGCAAAACCCTGCAGCAGCCCCTCAGCCCTGTTTGGGAGGAAACTGAGCTCATCAGGTAACAGACCAGTGTTATCTCGGATCCTCCTTTTGCTCTGAACGGATTTTTACCCTATTATAAAATTCAGAAAATGCATAGCTTGGCTCTTTGTGTGTCTGAAGGTTGTACAGGTAACTCCAGTGTAGGTGAAACTACACTTATCCAAAATCACTAACTCCAAAAGCAACTACCAGTTAAGGCTATGGATTTAGATTAGGGCACTAAAATATTTTTCTAGATTACCTTTTGGTAAAACATCGCCATATCCCCTGCCTCAGGGTATGTTTTTATTTTCCTCTGCCCTATAAAAATCAGTCAACAATAGATGGTATTTTTTCATTTTCCAGTGTCTCAGAAAAAATCTTCAGAGTTTCTTTCTTCTGTTCTGCATGGAATCACAGAGGAAACAATAACACCCCTCCTCTTTCAGTGATTGCTTCCATTGGGAGGCTTGCTATAATTTCTAAATCAGATCTCATGAGACACCAAAGGTAAAGAAAGTGTTGATTCATCTGTGTTGGTATAAATCACACAACTGACATATCAGCCTGCACTTCATCTGCACCCTGCTGATGATATTCTCCAGGATCAACTAAGGCAGTGGATTCCCTCTACAGAAGGTTGAGAACAGTTTTATTATTAACAGCACAGGCTGAGCCATTCTTATTTTTGAAGGATTAATCTGCGTTAGTTGCAAACTAAGCAGACCCAGAATTATAATTTGCTTGCACTGTTGCTGTATCTGGGATGCTGTGTGTACCTTTTACCTCAACAGACTTTGTGTAGATGTAAGTGTGCTCAGAGTGAGATGTAGAAACCTCTAGTGAGCTCTTTCAGATGTGTTTGGAGGTTTTTTTAAATATCAAAATAAATATATCCTTGTGGTACTTCACATTTCTCTCACAGTTCAAGGAATATATATAACTTTAGAAATGTTTAAATGTAGAAACTAAAATGCTGGCAATGTGAATGTCTGTCTATAAGCTCATAACCTATCATTTCTTTATACTGGAGGGATAATATAATAGCATCATTCATCTGGCTTATTTTAGACCTTTGTCTTAGATGAGACAAGACTTGTAATGTATATTTATCTCTGTGAAATGTAAAGTAAAAAGCATTCTTTAATTTTTAAAATTAAAAAGTCTGAATTGAGCAGATAAATTTCATGAAATTAATTTCTAAAAACCCAGCAACAAAATGTCTGAACTTTTACAATGTCTTTAGCTGGTGGTGTAACATATGGCTGTGAATTCAAGCCTGCATAGTTAGGTGTCGTTGTATTAATTTATTGCAGGTGGATAAGGTTCACCTTTCCTCTACAGAATGGGTGGGAGGAATGAAACCAAAGTCATGTATTTCATTCTCCTGGGTTTTCCCACCACTGCTGAACTGCAGCGGCTCCTCTTCTCTGCTTTACTTCTGGTTTATTTATTAACTGTGTTGGAAAATCTCCTTATCATTCTCATCATCCGAAACAACCGGAGTCTGCAGAACCCCATGTACTTCCTCCTAGGGAATCTGTCTTTCTTGGAGATCTGGTATGTTTCTGTCATTGAGCCAAAGATGCTCATCGATGTCCTCTCTCATGACAAGCGTATCTCAGTCCAGGGCTGCATGACACAGTTGTATTTCTTTGTGACTTTTGTTTGTACTGAGTATATTCTGTTAGCCGCTATGGCCTACGACCGCTTTGTGGCCATATGCCAACCTCTCAGGTACCCACTCATCATGAGCCACAAGTTCTGTGCTCAGCTGATAGCTGGCTGTTGGATGTGTGGTTTGACCACCTCTTCCATCAAGCTGAGCTTTATAGCCCGGCTCTCATACTGTGATGTGGACAAAATCAATCATTATTTCTGTGATATTTCACCCCTACTGAATATTTCCTGCAGCGATTCCTCCTTGGCTGAGCTGGCAGACTTCATCTTGGCCCTGCTGGTTATCATGGTACCTCTGTGTACTGTGGTGGCCTCCTACGTCTGCATCATGCTCACCGTGTTGAAGATTCCTTCTTCTCAGGGGAGGCAAAAGGCCTTTTCCACCTGCAGCTCCCACCTGACCATCGTGATTTTGTTCTACTCCACCACCCTTTTCACTTACGCCCATCCCAAGCTCATGTACACCTATCGTGCTAACAAGTTGGTGTCAGTCATGTACACGGTGGTTGTGCCACTGCTGAATCCTCTCATATATTGTCTTAGAAACAAAGAAGTCAGGTTTGCCATGAGAAAGACTTTTACTTGCAGAGGACACACCAAAGAAAGCAACTAAAGAGTCCCGGAGAAGGGGCTTTGCTCATGAAGATAACTGGCAGTGCTGAGGAGCTACAGTCAGGAGGTCCAGACCTTAATCCCTGCCAAAGTGAAACTCTCCTGTTCATGCACACACTGCTCATATTTATTGAACAAGACCTTAAAATAGCTAAGTTAGATCTATGAATATACTACGGCTTTGACTTGTTTGGGNAGGGGCTTTGCTCATGAAGATAACTGGCAGTGCTGAGGAGCTACAGTCAGGAGGTCCAGACCTTAATCCCTGCCAAAGTGAAACTCTCCTGTTCATGCACACACTGCTCATATTTATTGAACAAGACCTTAAAATAGCTAAGTTAGATCTATGAATATACTACGGCTTTGAGTTGTTTGGGTTTGGGGTTTTTTTTGCTTGTTTTCCCCCTAAGAGTCTATGCTGTCACCCTTTCTTAAAAGTCTCCTGCTGAACGACTGCTCTGTTTCTAAAGAGGTTTGGAAATGCTAGAAAATGAACCCCAGATTTGTTTGCCCTACATAGAACAGAGTCCAGAAAACACTGTAAAATGCATGGGAAAACCAGATATCTATGTGTGATTTATTTCCTGCGAGATTTTGTTACTAAGCCTTGAAAGAAATAGGCAGCAGAAAAGGATGGGTAATTTTAACATTCGTGGATACCTGGTGTAGGATAAAAGGAATCATCCTCTGAAGAAGAAAATTTCTATATATAAAATTTCTCTCATATGTCATAGGAGAAGGAAAAATGTGAGTAACTCATGCTGTTCACGTGGTGCAGCTGCGTTGTCACCTGGCCTCTGCCTCAGCCTCACAACAGGACCGAGGTTCCCTAAATAACCTTATTGCACACCAAACAATTTGTTCCGTGAAGAAATTCAGACATTCCTTAAAAGATAAATCACTTCAATATTTCCTTCTGGCTGCACGAGCCTTGGATCCAGCAGTATTTTCTCAGCAGTAATGATCTCATGCAGGAGTCTGGAAACTCAGCTGAAGAATCTGAGCTAAACACGGATAGTCCATGACAAAATCTGATTAGCATTAGAACTCAAATGGTGCCTCTAAGAAAACTACTCAGTGTTCAGACTATCACAGTGCTTCAGAACGTCTAATATTCTGCAATAAATAAACAAATAATAAACAAACAAATAAATAAATCTGTCAGCAGACTGCATTTCCATATGACAAAGTTAAATCCGGGTTTAAGTTTATGACTAAGACTGTGATATCTGATATTCTATGCTCTGTACTAGCATAGTGACTTCTCCAGTTTTACAGATGAAACATTTAGCTTTTCAGGGCTGAAACCTGGTAGAAACTTGTCTGTGCATCCTGTGCCATGTAATGCCACGGACACAATTTTTTCAGACAAGACCTTCCTGAGGACTCGAACACAATGTAAAAGGGAGATGTCAATAACAGCTTGAAGTTAACCACAGTGGGGAGCTATCACCAGAAATGTGGGGTGCTGGCTGTATCCCAGGTATGAGCAGAAAATCTGCTATGAGAAAATAGGTCACTGACACAAAATGAATTACATTAAAATATGAACCACTGGAAAGGAGTCCCCAAAAAATCCAGTAGTTCTTAAGAATTGCATTAGAAATCAAGAGCCTCAGGTCCAGATATGAACTCTTCTAAAAATATCTAAAAATTAGACATGTCTTTTTAGACATCTAAGCAAACTACCCTCAGCTCCTTTACTACTCCTGGATATGGATTATCACCCTAGAGGCTATTTATTGTATTTATCTATAACATGTGCCCTTATATTCGGCCATCTCCAAGAAAAAGGGGATCACACGTGATGGTTACTTTGGAAGAGCCATCCCTTCCTCCTTTTCCCTGCAGGTTTTATTGCTGAGCCTGATGCCACATGGTCTGGAATGGCTCTCTGCTCAGCTGAGTCAGCTGGCCCAGCTGTGTCCCCTCACAGCTTCCTGCTCGCTCCCAGCCTGTGCCAGCACTGTCCAGCCATAGCTGGAACATTCCCCAGTTCTCAAGATGGTTTTCGTCACAAATCCAGAATTTAGTCCCACACAAGCTACGGTGAAGTAATTTTAACTCTACCCAAAATAAAATCAGTACAGCATCAGGCTCGCTTCATTCGTATTACAATGTATTAAAGTTCTGATACACCAAGAACTGCCTAATCTATTTCTTCTCTTATGTCAGTTTTGCGTACATAAAGTGCAAACCATGGCATTTCAGTACTCCTTAGTGAGTTTTTCACAGAAACTTTGCAGGGTGTGCAGTTCCTTTAATACAGTGATTTGACTACACACATTGACTGGGTTTAAAGCACTGATCTGAAGGTGATTGTTTTGAAATAATGTCAGGAAAATCCTTCAAATACACTGGGAAGAGGATGATCATCCAGTTGTTATGGGGTTTATGTACACTAACAAGAACGTTGTTAGAACACCTGAAACGAATAATTCATAACCTATTCAACAGGGGTTCCTAAGGGTTTGAACACAAAGGAGTCTTACACAAACACAAACTTTCTGAGAATGCAGGTTCTCTCTGGCATCCAAGTTTATTTCTGGAAGTTTTCCTGATAAACACTTTCACAAATTCAAGGTTGGGTGCCTTTAAAGTGCTGTAAATAAATCACGTCCCACAAGTGAATTAGGTTAGACTACCAATCCAGTTTTAGCCTTTGAGAAACTTTCCATCTCTCCTAATCTTATTCTCTACCCCTGGGAGCTGATAAGAATGTATGCAAATATAAGATAGTCTGATTTTAAAAGATATTGATCTATCAGTCACAAAATCTGGGAAGCCATCATATCAAGAACAGAAATATCTATTTCATGCAGATTTATTTAAAACCACCTGCCAAACCAAAGAAAACCTAATTTAGTCCACTGTAACTAAATGTGATGCTCCTGTGCTGAGAAGAATGTGAGCTTGCGTGTTGACAAACATCCGTGCCCCAGGGAGTCTGAGATACCCTCACAGGAGCTGTGAGATGCTTTCTCCCTTCCTGCAGTGGTGCTGGACCCCAGAGCTGTGTTCCCTCGGAGGCTGGACCCTCATCTGAACCAGAGATCTGAGTTTTAGATGCTGAGTGCACTTTCCTGCCAGTCAGGGAGGAGAGCACAGGCAGTGAAGGCTTGGTTTTATTTTGGAGAAGAGAAGGCAGGGAGAAGGGAGAAGGGAGAAGGACTGGGGAGAAGGGAGAAGGACTGGGGAGAAGGGAGAAGGGAGAAGGGAGAAGGGAGAAGGGAGAAGGACTGGGGAGAAGGCAGTGGTGTCTGTCCTGTTGTGATAATCTGGAAGGAGGCAGGTTCTAACGGCTAATGAGGCCTTGATTAGGCCCACAGTGTTCTGCTTAGCAGAAGGAAATCTCCGAGGGGCAGGAAGGGTTCTGCATAAGAAACAGTGAAAAAAGTAAGGGTAAAAGACACACAGAGACAGCATTACACTTTATTGTTTGTGTTTTATTCCTTATTATTGTATTCCTTTTATTCCCTGTGTTTTTCTTCTTTTGCAGGCAAAGAAAAATGGCACAAGGGAAAAATATCTGAGGTTCAGGAGTCTGCTGTGAGGGTCCAGGACTCCGGAAACTGATTCCCTAGGGTTTTTATGTACAATTATTACAGTATATATAAGCAACACACTAAGGAGAATGCCCTCAGAACCACTAAGATGAAAGGCCACCGATGTCTTGATTACAAGAGACTACTGCAAAATCAGTTAAGCAGAAAGAATGTTCAGTATTTTTTGGCAATGAGTTCAAGAAACCTGAATTCCAAAAAACCAAACCTGGCTTTAATCACCGTGTTACAAGGTATGTGTGTTGTGGTGTGTGAAGTCTGAGCTTTGCTTTGTGAAATTTAGTGACAGAACTGGACTAAAAATTGTTGTTTTCTCTATTTTTTCATTACATAGCATGTAGCAATCAGGGCTTATGAATACAGTTAGTTCTCCTGGAAATTAAGTACATTAACAGGAAGCCAGTATTTAATGTGTCTACATTCTAGACTTTCTGTTTGATCAAACAAGAAACACACAGTTCCAGAGAATTCTTCTCAGGTGAATCAAAAATCTTCCCTTCTCACTGGCTAAAAAAGTATCTCCAGCATCTTCATTCTTAGCTGAGGTTTTTGTTGGCCTCTTTAAAAAGCCATTTACTTAAAGCAGTAGTAATTGTTATTTCAACTGAACAATTGTTGATAGGGTGCAGGCTATTCCTCAATGGACAATATGTTTGATTATTATGACATAATTATTCATAAGTTTACATCTATTACATTTAAATCATTGATGCTTGCACATAAAACCAGAACAAAAACAAGAATTTAAGAATAAGGTGAATTAGATAAGTCAAGACCACACATCTTAAATGGCTGATCACAATGACACACAATTTTAACATTTTCTTTTATATTATTGTGGACAAAAGTATCTCTTCTGGCTAGCTTTGCTCCTTTCCTAACAAAGATACTTCTGAGGGACTGTTTCCCCCTGTTTTGAACAGGAATGGTGAAGAATCCCACAGTGGATGCATTTATTTCTCTCCTTTGACAATAAGGGAAGCTTTAGGAATTGTGAAAGCTGCAGACATCGGGCTTGAAAAGGCTTTGACTGGATAATTGACCATGACTGCCTAAACCTGAGCTCTCTGCACACGGAAATCCCCAGGGAAACCAGCCAAAATATCTGATGAGCAAGGTTATGCAAAGAGAAATTCTTTCTCCAAATTTATTTCTCCTCTCTAAGATTAAATAGAGCTTCTGAGGGTACTGAGAGCTGAGGCTACATTTCAAGGACCGTGGAGGGATAGCTGGAGTAATGTGTTAAAAATTAATTCAAAGCTCTGGAAAGATTAGCCACATGTTGGTTAAGAAAAATTATCTAATGGAAATGACAGCAAACCAAACAAAATACCAGTAACTGGATGGGGATTTCTATCACTCAGCTTTACACACCCATGTACATCTTTTTACATAAAAAACAGCTGGACTTCCCTGTAGATCAGTGGAGAAAACAAAAAAATCTTAAAACATGATTCATATCTCCTACACAAATATCCTAAAGCTGGAGTGTTTACTTCTGTCCACGGAATTTACAGGCATGCAAACTATGAGTTCTAATGTAGGCATCAACCCACAGAATATATTCAAGCCTAGGTGAGGGCACAACTAGCTTATGAAAATAAAATTACTAGATGGAATTGAAAAGGAATTACTTGAAACATTCTGTCAATCAGTCAATTTTTAACACACTATGTGAATTAATATTTGAGTAAACTTATTTCAGAAATCTCAACATTTGAAGGTTTTGTTTCAAGTACTTTAATAAAAGAAGAAGCTCAGTTTCTCACATATAAAAGTGTTGGTTTTTTAAATAATAGACTTGGGGTTTTTAACAATTATCCATATTCTTTTAATATATTTCTTGCCTCATATATATTTTTAATTGTTCTGCATCATCTGAAGAATTCACTTGATCTTTTTTTTAGGGGAGAGCTGTCTTTTGTGGGTTAGCTGCAATCTTAGTATGAGATTTTTTTCTGCCCTGTTAAATCTGAAGTAGGTCTTTAACTGTAGAATGAAATGTCTGTTTCTAGTTGATTGTAAAGTTTATGAAATTAAAATAGGTTGGATGAGCTGCATGCAGAATGTTTCTTTATACTGAAGATAATACTAGAGGGAAATTAGTTTACAAATTACCCTGTAATAGTTGACAAAAATCTACAGATATGATATATCAATGAATTTTCTACTTTTTTCCATCTGTCTCTGTATTTTAAATATTTCTCGTTTCATATATCTCGTCGTTTGTCTTACTCTTCTAAAATTGCTTCTCCGGGCAAACTATCTGAAATCGACTGCATCCTAATTCCTTTTGGAACACCATCTGAAAGAAAACATGGAAAACCACACCAGCACAAGTGAGTTCATTTTGGTCGGGTTCAGATCTCGGCCAGGATCACAACTCCTTCTCTCAGTCCTCTTCTCCACGATGTATATGGTCACTGTAGTGGGAAATGTCTGCATGGTACTCGTCATTAGGCTGGACTCCAACCTGCACACTCCAATGTACTTTTTCCTCGAGAACTTGTCCACCTTGGACATCTGTTACTCCTCTGTCATCGCTCCCAGGGCAGCACTGGTGTTCTTACTGGGCAGAAGAAACATCTCCTACGCTGGCTGTGCTTCACAGATGTTCTTCTTCTCTCTCTTTGGTACAACAGAAGCTTTCCTTCTCGCCGTGATGGCTTACGATCGCTTCGCCGCCGTCTGCAATCCGCTGCTCTATCACCTCACCATGAGCAAAAGGCTTTGTGTTCTCCTGGTGATGGGCTCTTATCTGTCAGGCTGCGTCAACTGCACCGTCCAGACAGCCTTTACCTTCGGTTTGTCCTTCTGTGGGTCCAAAGAAATAAACCACTTCTTCTGTGATGTTGCTGCAGTGATCCAGGCCTCCTGTTCCGACACATTTGTCAATGAACTCGTCAGGCTGGCGGTGTGTGGATCAATAACTGTGGGCACTGCCTCGGTGGTTTTTCTCTCCTACGGTTACATAATCCTCACAGTCGCCCGAATGCCTTCAGCTGAAAGCAGGCACAAGGCCTTCTCCACCTGCTCTTCTCACATGATGACAATCTGCTTGTTCTTTGGGACAGCTTTCTTCATGTATGCTCAGCCTGGAGCCACATCTTCACCCAGCAAAAGCAACACCATCTCAATATTCTATACCGTCGTCATTCCCATGCTAAACCCTTTCATTTACACCCTCCGGAACGAGGAGGTAAAAGAATCTCTGAAAAAACAGTTAAAAAGGAAAGGGGTTTTTTAGCACCTTTGCTGAAGTTGAGAATGGATACAGTGTCCAATTTGGGATGGACAGATGATTAGAATGTAAAATAAAGGACATCAGGACCTGCTTTCCGGAGTCTTTTGTGTTTCTAGGTGGTCAGTAAAAGCAGGAAATATAAAAACATCTAGGAGAATCTGGAGCAGATGAAGGTGAGGTTTCATTTAACCATATTCAGACATTTACAATCCATCTGAGCTGTAATTTAGAGGCCTCTTATAGCCATGCAAACGATAACAACATTTTAAAGCCATAATTAATAGTACTGGATCAGACCATTTGAAGTGTGTCTAAGGGTACTGAACAGCTGAAATAGGACACAAAACTCAGACTCTGGCAGTACCTTATTTCTGTGCACTGGGACACAGCCAGTTCAGGTGGAGGCATTCTCACTCTACACATCCACAGCTAAATTAAGTCAGACATGAGTGAACTGGAAGATTTATTTGCCTGTGACTCCTAATATTTTTAATTATTTTTTTCCTCAATTTTGCTTTTAATCACTTCTCTTTCAGTAGAATCACTGAAATTAAGGTTACAACCATTAAGGGACAATTGAAATTTTGCACCTGAAATGCTCTTTAACACAAAAAAAAAAAAAAAAGGCAAAAAAGAAGCAGGATTCTGGTTCCATGTGTTTGTGTGCATGTTCACACGAGTGTTTGTAACAGGGTGGGAGCTATTTGTCTGTGACAGGTCAGCTTGTGACAACACAATCTGACAACATGAAAATAATGTTTAAGTTAAACTTTACAGCTGCTTGCAGTGGTTTGAAAATCTGGTTTAAAAAGCACATTTCAAAAATATCAGCTTAAAGCTTTTGTAGCAAGTAAGTGAAGCATGAACTTACTGTGAAGCACCTACCACAAGACTGCTCAGTTCTCATTATATTCCAACTTAAGACAAATCCCAGGGCTGACTAGAAATCAGAAATCACCTTTCAGAGAAAGTAATTATTTAAATTAATTATTTGTTCACTTTCTCCTTAAAAGAAATAACATCACTTTGAAATAAACACATCACTATCCGTAGCTACCTCTTTCTCCCTTTGGTATTAAAGAGATCTGTACTATGAGCTCAAACACATCTATCTCCCCTTGCAGAAGAACCATGCTATAGGGTAGGAAAAAAATATCAGAGCAATATCCCTGTGTTGTTGTATTCCGCAGTAGTAGGAGGGAGAAGAGAGAGATCCAGCAGGCGGGGATGGTGCAGCAACGGTGATTTATTTAATTATTTTCCAACTCTTTTATAGACTTTTTTCTTCATAGCCTAATTGGTCAAGAGATCAGCCACCCCCCTGGTGTGACTGGCTGAAACCCTAAAACATCCATTGTGAGAATATTTTTCTACTATCCTAGAAACAATGTGCAGGTGTTCACAGTTTACAGTCTCTCTACTGATAGCTTCTGTGAGAGAGAGAAGTTTCACACGGGACAGGAAAGAAGCAAGAGAAGTTCTTGCTACAGCACGTTTGTACCCACATCCCCGTGTGTAGATCGTGAACCACCGGAATTTCCGTGAACATTTTCCAACAGCCATTACTGTAACATCAGTGCCCACTAGCCTTCCCAAGGACCTAATCTAGCAGGAAACGCCTGTAGGGAACGCAGCTCCACTCTCAGATCTCTATATTCAGGTACAGTGGAGATTTCTGCACCTGAAGGTTAGAATTTCCTAACAAGCCACTTGGCTCACCCTGCTACAGACAAGCCTCAGCCCAGGGCCCCTCCTGGTTACCATCACACTGCAGTGCACAACTCCACCATTCAAAGCCTCATGCTCTGCTGCCTGAGGCAGAGGGGCAATGGGATCCTTGCTGCTGCTGCTGCTAGAGGTGTCCAGACCCACCTGGCACGCCGGCCTGCAGGTGTGGCAGCTCTGCTGCGAGGACAGCGCTGAGCACAGTGCCAGGTGCAGGCAGGGGTATTGCCCAGAAGGTTATTTGCCGAATACAACAGTTATTGTTTTCACTGTTAAACATTTTCTAACAGACACGTGCAACATAAGCTGTCAGTGGCTTCACCTCAGCTCAGCTGCTGACAGTTTTGTTGTATCCAAAGCTGTCATTGCCCCAGTTACTAAGACAGTCTGGTCTTGCTCTTCAAATACACCACAGAGGTGTGAAATTGTGAAGAGCTCATTTGTGCTGGTTTGTTTCTTTTCTGCTCCCTCAAACCCTTGCAGCACGTCAGGGGCAGCCCAGAGCTTTCAGGTAACCCTGTTCTGTAGTCTGGATCTGTGCTTGGTTTGTCTGTCTAGCACTAAAAATCATCTGGTGAATGAGACTGGGACATAAAGTTCAAAAAGGCCAAGGGCAAGGTCCTCCACTTGAGTAGGGGCAACCTCCAAAATCAGTGCAGGAAACGAATGGAGTGAGAGCAGCCCTGCAGAAAAAGACCTGGGGATACTGGTGGATGAAAAACTGAGCTGGCAATGAGCAGTTACAGCCCAGAAAGCCAGTCACACCCTGGGCTGCATCAAAAGGAGTGTGGCCACCAAGTCCAGGGAGGGGATTCTCCCCCACTACTAAACTCCTGGGAGTGCACCTGAAGTGCTGCATCCAGCCCTGGGGC
>VYZQ01003569.1:3544-16557 GCA_013400655.1 Mystacornis crossleyi | reverse complement strand
TTCCCACTGCCAGAGGGCAGGGTTAGATGGGATATTGGGAAGAAATTCTTCCCCGTGAGTGAGGTGAGGCCCTCGCACAGGGTGCCCAGAGAGGCTGTGGCTGCCCCATCCCTGGAAGTGTTCAAGGCCAGGTTGGATGGAGTTTGGAGCAAGTTGGGACAGTGGAAGGTGTCCCTGCCCATGGCAGGGGGTCTAAACTAGATAAGCTTTAAGGTTCCTTCCAACTCAAACCATTCTATGATCTTATAATGCTGTGATTTTTAGCCCAGTCTGAGGTACTTTATATCACTGCATCTAAATTAGAGGGCTGTGCAGAAGAAGTAAAAATGTAACTAAATCCTCTTTACAGCTCCCTCATAAAGGGAAATGTGTGCCGAGGGACCTTACTGTGAATGACAATTAGCTTTGCTGGACTGAATTATTTTTTCAGCTAAAACAAAAAAGACTCATGAGGAAGCATAAATTGCAACCTTGAGGCTGAACCTCTTTAATATTCAATGAACAAGGGAAATGAGTCTGACTTGCTGGTGGAGGGGCAGACAGGAGGGAAAAGTAATGAAAGCATGTCAACATAGGCGTCCTTGGCCTTTTGGTTTTCTTAGAGAGACTCCTTCTGCAGCTCTGTCCACCTTCTAATCCTGACCCTGGTTCCTGCAGCATCTCCCAGTGGTTCTTCTGAGGCAGCAGGAGTGAAAGGGAAGAGGAAAACAGGGGCAGTGCAGAGATGGTTTTGCCAGACTGCTGCAGTCTGAACAACCTGCACAGGTTACTTGCACAGGTAACTGCCCTGCCTTGCACACACGTGGTGGTGTCCCCAGAGTACCAATCTGGCATGCTTGTAGATTTAGAACTCTTTCTAAGGGAGCTGCAGAGGTGGCAGTCACTTGGATCAGGTGCTGACCAGAGGAGAGCTCCAGCACAGAGTGATCTGGCTGTTCCCTTGTGAGCAGACACCAAAGACAAAGAAATGAGCTCTTCAGATAAATGAAAGGTCAAATCCATTCACCTGCTTGGAATCCACTCCCATTTCCCTGTGCACCTGTGGAGAAGGGTCCCCCACTCTCAATATCTCCCCCCTGTTGTGTCAGAGAGCTCTGCCACTCTCTCCTGTACAGGTGCTGAGCACCAAGGAAGCCTGGCAGAAATGAGCAGAGCCCACTCCTCCTTCTGCTTCAGGCACTGCAGCTCGTGACTCTTATCAGTGGACATATCTCACCCTGGCCCAAATACCAGATGTCCCGCTGTGCTGCATGTGCCAGCCAGACTTACCAGGCTCCCTCATGCCAGCAGCCTCACTCCACTCATTCCTCATCCCAGGAAATCCACGTGCACGCTCCCTGATGGAGCATCTTCTAATCCTATGGCCGAGAAAAGAATATATTAAGAGGAGCCAAGAAGAAATGCATCACTCTTGGTCTTCTCAACGCTGCACTGGGCAAACACATGGGCTTGCCCCATATTTCCCTGGGCCCATATGGAGAAGGAAAGACTGGTAATCTCACAGCTGACTGACTTGTAACCCACCAGGACAGGGATGGGAGCCAGCTGCCATCTGAAACCAAGCAGGGAGAGCACAAAAGCTACAGGGGAGCAGACAGATTCTCTTTAAATGGATTAGCTGCTCGCAGAATATTATAACATTCTTATCTCCTCCCAATTCCAGGGCTTTCCTGACACTCACGTGCTTTATGATGCTACTCTCACTAGATAAATATTAAAGAGCAGAAGGAGCATGAAAGATATCAGCAACAGAGGCAAATACAATGTGTAGAGTGGAATGCTGCTGGAGCACCAAGAACCAGGGAATCAAAACCAGTGACCTTAAAGAATATTCACATTTCACATGAAACTACCAATGCAGTAATCATTTCAAGGTACAGGGACAGGCATTTAGGTGACATAAAGCTCTGGCAGAACTCTTAAGTAACCACTGAGCCTCTACTCAACAGGCAGCAGTTTAGGAGAAGGGTTATAAAGTTTCTGGAAGGTACAAGTGAAACCATGGAGATATTTTAAAGTCATAGAGGAGGAGAAAAGACACATGTAGATGTTCTGGCAAAGTTTTGTCTCCTGCCAGCATGCCACTCCTGATTTCATATCCCCAAGTCAGAGTTTAATTATTTTCAGTTCAAATTAGCACAGTCGTTTGGGCTGGCTTTCAAAGGTCAGCTCAGCAGGTAGACTTGTTATCTTCCTTGAAAGGCAGCACCACGTTGAGCAGATCAAAAGTTGTATTTACATTACCCAGCCAGCTCCCAGCCATGGAAAGGCCTGGCCTGTACCTGTCCCTGCATCCAAACAAGCCTGTGGCACTCACCTTGGAGACCTCTCAGCTTCCTCTCCAGAAAAGGAACATCAGCACCACGAGCTCTCCAGAGATGAGGAGAGGCACATCCTGGGCCAGGTATTTGGCACACACCTAACTCCAACCACCTGAACAACCTCCCTTGGTGAGGTGGGTCCTCAAAACACCCATTGCTTTCTTACCTCATTAAAGCAGCCTTTGAAGCAGGAGGGCAAGCTGACCCTTGAATCACTGGTGATGTGATGTCCATTCATCAGGCAAGGGACACTTTGAAGAGAAATTAATGGTTTAACACCCTCCCCTGCATTTTCCCCAGGCAGAGTGAGCTGCTTCCCAGGTTTCACCTGCCTGGAAACCCCCACGAGTTTGCTGCTTTTACTATTCAAGCTTTTCTACTGCTGCTCTTTGACTGCAAATGAAGATCAGAAATAAAAGGGCTTCACAGCCTGTGCATCTCAGAGCACAGCTCAGGAATGTGTGTCATTCTGTACCTTCAGCCATCTACTGTAATCACACTAGAATATTTTAAAAAGCAGAGGTCAGTGTTCATTATTTCCCCCCACACTTGTTTGAAAACCAAAAAAACTGGATGTCCAACCCATCCCTAAGTTGCTGCTCTATGACTGAGACTTACCAGGAACGCTGAGGGTGTCACAAACCTTCACTCCCCGTGTGCACAGGGACTCTGTTATTGCAAGGTGTGTAGCAGGACCGGGAATTAGCAGAGGTTGGCTTTCTCCAAGCTTCCATGTTCAAAGGTATCATGGGAAGAGCTGTTGTGATCCCAGGAAAGGGATGGTGGCCACGAGCAACATCAGCAACCCAAACCTTGCCTGAAACCCTCTGCTTCCCCCACATCCCAGCGTGGTCTTCCCCATTGGTCCCACCCCCCAGGTTAAGCCACCCCAGCTGCTCTGCAGCACTTGGAGGCTGTTACTGCCAAATGTATGGAAAGCCAGAGTGGCTCTGAGGAAGCTGGGAAGTTTGCCTGGCAAGGTGGGATGTGAGAAAAGAGAAAAGGGTGTGGGTTTGAGAGGGATGTGTGCAGGGGTACAGCCAGGGTGATGAGGACAGGGGTTGGAGGGATGTGGGGCTTGAGAGGGGGTGGTGCTGGAGGAGACAAGAGTGGGATTCTTAGTATCTGTTGACTGAGGCTCTTGAGAATATTTGTACTCTTCCAGAAGGTTTTATTTTACTTTCTTTCCAAATATGCAGGAGATGTAGCTTTTAAATCATGCTTAGGGTTCAGCACTGCAGAAGGCCAGCCTTGGGTATTACTGCACTGGGGGTGTGAGGGAAGAACACATTTATGGGGCTGGGGGGATGGGACATTAAATGGGCTCATTTTCAAAATTAACATGTTGCACCCCTGCACTCATCTCGTAAGAAATAAGAATTCTGGAGGTCAATCTTTATCCTCAAGGATGCTTTGTATGGTCTGTACTCCCTTCCTCAGAGACACAGGGAACTCCACGGCAGTTAAAGCTGGGGTTTCATGTTGAATTTTAAGTCCTACCTGCAAACTGCACATGCTAAAAAAACATACTCCATTTGATCAAAACCAATGTATGTTCTTTTGAAACATTCAGTTTCTCACTGAGGAAAAATGTTCTTTCCTAGATGCAGGTGACGTTTAAAACCCAGCCTAGTATTTTTAAATATGACAAAGAAGAATATTTAGATATAAAGCTTAAATGAAAATAAGGTTATTTGAGACTTGTCACGAGTTTTAACTAGTCCACAGCCATACTAATGTTTCTACCAACTCCTTACGTGCATTTGGGTTTTACATTTAGATACAAAGAGAACTGCAGCCTTGGACAGGTGTCACCGTGGTCATGTGGAACTGAGATGAAGGGGAATTAATGAATGAGTCTTCAGAAAGACTTCAAATTAAAAAAAGTTGGGATAAGTGTTTGAAAATCTAATTCTTTGTGTAAAAAGAAACTCTTCATAAAACCTTTGTGACTGAAAAAGAGAAAACCAGCAATTTGGCTGAAAATATTTTGATGTCACATTTTTATACCAAAAAAAAAATCCACAGATGTGTTCCACAAATGGGCAAACCAAGCACTTAACCAGTGGTTTGTTTTGAAGCGCTTTGGATAATGTTCAACAGCTGTTTCTCTCCTCTGATTGTTCTTAAACACCAAATGCAAATTCTTAAAAACCTTCACCTTTGAACAGAGTAAATGCTTGTCTCAGCTCCCAGCCTCTGGATTTGATATTGATTCTGTTTAAAGCAGATTTCAGAGAACAACTTTGGGTAAGAGAGCAGCTTGGTGATAAGGAAACTGAAAAGCCCTTAGTGCTGTGCTGACGCCTCCATACCGTGCTGCTCGTGGTTTGCACAGCGTGCAAACGGAGGAAGAGACATTTGTTCATGTGCCTGATATTTGCTGCGCCACCAACAAAAATAAACAAACTGTGTGCAGAGATCCTTCTTTTATTCCAAGAAAGATCATCAAGATGTTAAAAATATTAGATGAACTACATACCCTTAGTCATGCACTACTGGTTGGACTGCACCCTTACGTAAGGGCAAAGTGTGTGCAGACATCCAGGGGAGAGGGAAAATGCTCCTTTTTGCACAGTATGTGTCCAGTTCCCAAATGTCAAGATAAGCCCAGTGATGACAAGAAGGAGAACTTTTTACATTTAGTAACATTTATTTCTGCATTCGGTATCAAGTACATAAGTGCAAATATTCAGAGTCCATAATTAAGTCCATTAGGAACTACAGAGAATGTAATACAAATCGTAATAAATTGAACATGCTGGAACTTTCCAGTTACCATACATGTAAATCAGCCTGTCAATCCTTTACGACAAAAGTACTGGGTTTTGTTTTCTTTTTTTCTTTTTTTGAGTTATACAAAACTGATTACCATAAGTACCGATTACTGTTTATCTTATTTGTGCTGGAAAACACTAAAACATCAGTCTACAATTCTATATAGTTAATAAAGATGAATCCAACCAGCAACCCAGTGACGTAGAAGCAATTTTAACTATTGCATCAAGTGCGCTAAGCAGGAAAGCCCCTAGCCACATGTAACATTAAAAGTTATAGAAGCAATGCCAATAGAAGAAGGAAAAACATTTAAAAAAAAATTAAATTAAGAGGTCAATATTATTTAGGCTCTCACCATCATGCACTTTATAAGCAACACAAAAAACCACATCTAGTACACTTTTCTCTTTACTATACTTTAGTGCTTGACACAAGTGATTGCAAATATTCTAAGTGCAGAAGCAGCAGGGGAAAAGCACTGCTTCTGAGTTTTATGTTTCTAAGATTATGGTGTTGAGAAAAAAAAATGATAAATTTGCAGTAAAGTGTAAGAACAGAGCTGTTTTCACTCCAGATTTCCCCATTATGCACTACTGTAGTCGATGAATTCTTGATCTCTGCTTTACTCTGCCTTTCTCTTAGCACCTGGGATTTTAGCTTGAATCCTAAAAAATAAAGACGAAAAAGAAAAAGGATTATATGGTGATGCAGTTATTCCATTCCAGTAGTTCCCCACTTGGACTCTAATCCAGGGATGATCTTTAGCCCATGTTCAGTGTGTTGTGTTAACAGGTGAATTAAAGTGCCATGAGAAACAGAAGCGATGCCCATCAAGGTGTTCTTACAGGCCTGGGTTTTGGAAGTTCATGTAATCTTGGGATGTGTTCAGTGATATTCTCCCCCCAACATTATTTCTCCACAGTCTATTGTCTATAGACAGCCAGAAAGGAAGTCTAAAAAAAGAATTTTCAGCGCAAAATTTCACCCAGGTCTTCTGCCTGTTCTATGGGGGTTTGAAACACTAAAGATCATGGTGCTCCACGTATTTTCTTTCTTTAACAGGGTGGTGTTCTAATTCCCACTTTGGTCATTAATGCTATTAACTCCCTGAATGCAAAGAACCAGGCTTGGAGTAGCCAGCGGGGAAGAGAATTAACTCACTCCTCCCTGTTTGTCCTGGCCAGGTTCCTGTGTGGACGTCAGTCCATAACTGGGCTGCTCTGTCCACAGTTCCCCCACATGGCAGGAGAGGGGAGAGAAAGCCTGTGTTTTCTCCAGGGATCTGCCTTCCCTCAGCCTCTCACATTCCAGGATCTGGGGAGGACACCAGTGATAGCACACAGTGTCCCCAGGACCAGCCAGGTCCCAGCCACCCCCAGGGCACCACGACCTCCCAGCAGGAGCTGAACTCACTTTGCCACGACCGTGTTTATGTGGGTCCGCACCAGCCCCAAGTATTGATCAATCTGTGCCTGCAAAGAGCAAGAGGAGACCAAGTCAACGAGGCGACAGTGAGGCAGAGCCACCCAGACACCCCACGTGCAGCGTGCAGACAGACCTACCTGGTACTTGTCATATACAACGGGGAGAGTAAACATAGACACCACAGCTGAGGAGAAAAGGAGCACAGTGTTATGTTCCTGCAGATCAGATTCCTCCAGAGGAGAGACCTACTTCGGTGGCAAACACATTATCGTGCCACTTGGTCAGCTGATCCACCAGAGAGCTCTGCATTAAAAATGCACTTTGCTCAAGCCTCCCAAATATGGAATTCCCCATTGCTCTGGGACTGGGAGCTGCAAAATCATAAACTGCAAAGTAGCTCTAGCAGGAGGGACGGCGTAATAGAACAGTGACTATTTACTGGGAAGGGAAATGAATGTTGGTGGTTTAACTGAGGGGAAGGCATGCCAGGGACAGGCTGTTTTGTCTAAGTCGAAATCGAGAGGGAGTTCAAGTTTAGAATAGATTTTTAAAAGAAATGTTGATTTTTACCCATTATCAGAAGAGTCAGGCCATTGAAGAGGGCTCCCACGTAAGTCAGCAGCCACATTAGTACTGCAAACTAAATTAAAGATGGATCATTACATCACCTCCAGTGTCAGCATAGGAAGAAATTAGTTTGCTTAACTAGCTAACATAACAGCACATTAGCCTTTTTAAATGTGGGAGTGATTAAGTAAGGCACATTAGGAACTAGGTAGTTTTTCTAGGTGTATAAACCCCATTCTCCATTCTTCTTGCCCTCTTAGCTGAGCTTTCATGTCTATTTAGGGCTTAAATTGCACCCACATAGGACTCCGCACTAAGAATGGCATAGGCAGATTTCTGCATCCAATTTTTAGGATGGCAGGGGTCACCCCAAACAGGTTAACCAGAGCCCTGAAGTGATAATCCCAGGGACTGATTAACACTTGAGGCTGAGAGACGGGTACATTTTCCTAAAATTCTTTAGTAATTTAGGAGCCTAACCCATGTCTGCTCTCTTAATGATCATCTCTTTGCTCTAAAGGACACCTGCCTGAGTGTAAGGTTAAAAATCAATAATTATTTCAGCAGGGAGTGAAAAAGGTCTTCATCCATAGCAGGAAATGCCACCAGTAGAGGAAATCCAGATTAACACAAGGGAACATAATTTTATAGCAAAGCAATAGAAAGCATAATGCAGGGATGCTTCTAGAACTGATGTGGAGCTAAGCTGGCTCTGGAAATTTATCTTATTGCTTATCAATGCATTCAAATGCAGAGTGCCAAATCTCTAAAGTGCTGGAAACAAGCAGTTTTGAAACCAAAAAGCAGAACAACTTTCATATTTGGAGCTACACAAAACTAGGTTTCACGACAACCCTGTCAACATGGGAAGCAGCTCTTTGAAATGTAGATTGATCCTCTAGAGAGGGGTTAAAAATATTTAAGGCAATCTTACTTTTAAAGAATCCACGAGGTCCTGAACGAGAAAGAGTCTCCTCAGCTCTTTGACTGTGCTGTTGACGTATAGCTGGAGACAATCTGTGTATTTCTGGATCTGGTCCTGTGAAAGATTCATCTCCATCTCCAAGTAGGCTCTGCCAGAAACACAGGTCCTGTTACAAACCCAGGAAGTTTCCCCTGCTGTTCATGCTCGTACCCATCCACCCCATCTTTCCCTCCTTCCAAGACCTCCTTTCTGTGTGCTGGAGCAGCTTGTTCCCCTCCCTGCAGGCACAGGGCCACAGCACACCCTCCTCACCTTGCATGACCCCCCTTCCTGGGTGATGGCTGAGCTGGGGCTGTTTGCCTCCAGCCTCACCCTCTTCCCACAGAGAGCCTGGTCCTGGTGGGATTTGTCTCTTGACCTCATCCAAGCGGGGGATACAAATCTAATCTGGGAGGGTTCCCTACAAATTTCTGTGCTGTTCTCTGAGCTACTCCCCCATACTGAGTCGCAGCTCAGAACTGGCCCAAGTGAAGCAGAAGGAGCGGTACCCCAACAAGACTCTTCTTCTGTATGTGTGTGTGTGTGTGTGTGTTTGTGTGTGTGTGTTTGCAATCCACACCAGTTCCACGACCTGGTTTACCAACTGGTTGGCACAGCAGAGGAGCAAGGATCACTGTTCTTGTGGAGCAAACCCCTCAGACCCTGTGCAGAGTGAGGAGTGCATTGGCACTTAGATATTGGGTTGCTGGAGAAAAGATACGGAGTTTCCTTCCATGCCCAATAGATTGTGCCCAGGAACAATGCTGTTTTTGCTTGCAGGTAAGCTGTACTGTCACTAGCTCTAATGAAACTCTTCTTCTCTTTGCTTAAAATTTCCTGTATCTTTTTGAGAAAAAAAACCCATGTCTTAGAGGATGACGATTTTTGTGGTGTTTTGTTTTTCTTTTTCTCTCCAGGATCTAAGCCGACAGAGCCTTACAATTTTTGAGATGCTGCGGAACAGAAAATATAATTATTTCCCGCTTTGCGAGCAAGAAGAGAATTTCATCCAGCACAAAAGCGGCGCTTGGGCATCACTACAAAGCCACTCACTTGAAGGGGTGGCCCTCGTCCGTCTTCTGCACGGCCTGTAGGACCGATTTGTAGATTCTGAAGCTGATGGTGGCCGAGAGGCCGGCCAGGGCCAGGTAGGCCACGACGCTGACGACGCTGAACTGGGTCAGGGAGAAGAGCAGCAACAGGAGGCTGCCGAACACGATCCCTGTCTGCTTGATGTCGCGCCAGTACAACAGGTCGATAGCTGGGGGGAGAAGACCAAATTGTTAAAGGCGGGAACTGGAAAGGCATCGAGGGTGGCCACCGTGGCCACTGTGACCCTCGGAGTCCTTGCAAGAGAGTGAGGGGAGCAGTGATGCTCCTGCTCACAGCAGCATCAACAGGAGCTCCTCAGCGGGAGCGGCGAAGGGACTTGAGCAATGTGCCGAGGAAATTACAACCAATGACCTACTTGAAATCCTTGTTTTCCTTGTGCCTGTGCCTGGGTTAGATAAGACGGATAAGTATCTCCAACCGCAGCACGGTGGGTGGGTCTCCTGCAGCAGCAAGGCAAGTGCAGGCTGGGGTTTGTGTTGTTGCTAGGGCTGTATAGAAGATCTCAACCTACCTTGCATTCACTCAGTCTGAAAATTCCAAATTTTTATTTCTTTTTCCACAAATTCAAATGCCAAATGCTTGATCAACGCGTTTTCCAGTTTTGGTTGTTGATATATGAGTGAGAAAGTTTGGGGCCAGCCACTATAAACCCCTTCCCCCTTCAAAGTTTTGACAATTTAATTTTGTTATTTCATGAGTTTTGAGAAGGAGAAAGACTCCTGGCTTTACCACTGCTTAATAGTTCCATGAGTAGGAAAACATTTGTCAGGTAAGGCCTTCAAATACAGAATAAATCTCTCCTGCTACTCAATCCAACCATCTCAGAAATACTAAACAGAGGAAAAAAAAAGGGGGAAAAAAAAAAAGCTTTCTGCTTGTTATATAATTTCCTCTGTCCACAGGAGGTGCTGGTTAGAACAAAACAAATGCATAAGACCCTTTTCAACTAGTACATTTTTACATTTGGTAAGCAGTTAATTTTTACAGTGTTTTTCACACACTTTGTATAGTTTATTTCAACCTCTCCAGCAAAAAATTTTAGCACTGGAGACAGCCACAAAAAAAGCAAAATTTAATTAAAGGACTGTGTATTCAGTCCACAAAGGTGAATTTAATCTGTTTACACCCACAACCTGTTTCTGAGAGGACTCTTCATCCAGCCAGAGAACGTGCTCATGACAATCTAAACAAAACAGATTTAATTTCACACACTGCACAAGTCCTCAAGAACAGCTTGAACACCCCACCAGCCAAACAGATTTGAGAGATGCCACTTGTCAAATCACTCTGAACAAAGAGTAAATTCAGGAAAACTGCAATCTGTCAGAAAAAAAAAAAGAAGTCACCGATACTAAAAGAAACAAAATTAATCCAGCCTCCTAGTCCTTACCATCAAATCTCCAAAAACTGTGAGTCACCACGACATGTTTGCCTTGAGTCAATGAGTTACATTACTCATTACTATTACATGTATTAGCGTTGCTTTACAGTGATGGGCTTGAATGCAAAAATTGGTGTTGTGTTACTGAGCTGCCTTCCCTGCATGCACCATTCACACCCAACTATATTCTCCATCAATGCACACTATAAAATAACCTTTTACTATTTTTAAGCATTCAGCACCAGACCTGTGATCCTGAGCACACATGACTGGATGCTATGAGCTGCATGGAAGCCACAGGACAAGGGACCTTGGTGCCTGTTTTGGGATCCTGGGCGCTGACTCCACAAAACAGGGATCAGTCTTCTACAGATATATGCCCATGCCTGCTTCCTGCAGAAACTGTGGGGCAGGGAATGGGGAGTGCTCCAAAATGCAGTTACAGCATCGTCAGAGCACCTGTATGAGGAGGTTTAGCAGCAGACACAGCTGTATTGCAGGATCCAGCTGGAGCTCCACAGATTGCTCACAGTGATGGGGTGATGGACTTCGTGACTCCATCCTTGCAAGCTGTCCTTACAAAATGACATCCAGAACACAAGCCTGCAGGTCTGGCAGGTTTTCATATTCTTCTTCAGTAAAGGTGCTGCAAAATCCTGCAGCACAATGACTGGGTGCTTTCACCAGCATTTGGACAGAAGGTATTGTATTTTCTGTGAGGGTGGTGAGGCCTTGGCACAGGTTGCCCAGAGAAGCTGTGGCTGCCCCATCCCTGGAAGTGTTCCAGGCCAGCTTGGATGGGGCTTGGCACAAGTGGAAGTTGTCCCTGCCCACGGCAGGAGGGTTGGAACGAGATGATCTTTAAAGTTCCTTCCAATCAAAACAATTCTATGATTCTGTGATTATTCACAAGCTGATATTTTTTGCGCTCAAAAATTACTCTGTCAGAGAACAGTACTGGAAATTTATGCAAATCTGACTTTGAGATACTTAAGTTTTCTATCACACAAACCCTCAACATTAAATTAAATAAGCCCAGGTGAGCTGGTGTATGTGGCACATCATCTGCTGATGACAGAAAAAGGACACATACCAGGGGAAAACACTCCCTGGGACATGGGCAGTAGAGAGGCTAACAAATGAGAGCTGAGCCAAAAAATACAAACCCAACTCCAACAGAGTTCCCTGAGTCAATCCGAATCAATTATAAGATCCAAAACGAGCAACTAAGCCTTTTTCTTTCAATGATCTTCCAACCCATACTCCTGCAGACGGGCAGTGGGCTGCATTCTCACGCAGAGAGATGCCAAACTGCATTTTCTCATTCCCCTCAAACAGGAAGACGCTGAGTTACTCAAGAGAGGCTTGACCAGGTATGTGTATATCCTTAAAGTTGTCTGTTCCTGCCATGGAGTGACTGGGATATTTACTCAGCTCTATCTGGTAAGGAAAGGATCAGAGAGAGATGGGCAGAGGCCAAGTGACACAGTTCTGGGGACATGCATGCACGAGGGAGGAGATGAAAAGCATCTGGCCTCTTTCTCCAGCCAAAGGAGACCTGGGAGAGAGGGATCCTGTGTCTTTTAGACCTGAGGCAAATATTCCCATGTGCATGCAAAAAACAAAGAGTGCCAACTGCTAGTTGAAAGATCTCAGCATAGAAAAGGGAGAGACGAGTTGAATGATTTTTATGTGGCTCTCCCAGCACCCAGGTCCAGCCTGGGAACACATTTCCCCCTCACGGCCCACCAGATCGGTCAGGATTTTCAAGGGCAGGAAGCACATCTGCCTTCTCCTCATCTCCCTCGAAGGGATTGGGAGCTGCAGCACCGCTGCCCTGTCCAGCTGTTCCAGTGGGATTTGCTGCTCCCACAGCCATCCCCCCTCCTCTCCCTTAAGGAGAAGGGTCTGAGCCAAACCTCTTTGCAAGAGGTGATACAGGAGGGACGTAAACCTCACAGCTCCTTGGGCAGGGAAGGGGGAGAAGAAGAACCCAGAACTAGAAATCAGTGGAGACTTGGGGAGAATTTGGCTGACACGCCTCAAGGATTTGAGCTGTATTAGTTCCCCCGGAATTTAGATGCTGCTGAAAACACCTGAGCTACACCTATCAGAGCCATGTTTTCTCCTTCAGTTGCAGCTTCAGTCACTTTGAAGGCTTTTTACGTTATTAGAATGGAACGGAATAGAATAGAATAGAATAGAATAGAATAGAATAGAATAGAATAGAATAGAATAGAATAGAATAAACTGACTATTTCAGTTGGGAGGCACCTACAACCATCACCTACTTTAACATCCTGGCCAATTCAGGGCTGACCAAAAGCTAAAGCATGTTGTTGAGGGCATTTTCCAAATGCCTCTGGAACACTGACAGGTCTATGGCACTGACTATCTCTCTGGAAGCTTGTTCCAGGGTTTTACCACCCTCTTGGTAAAGAAATGCTTCCTTGCTGAGACAGTA
>VYZQ01003567.1:115149-125227 GCA_013400655.1 Mystacornis crossleyi | reverse complement strand
AAAAAAAGAAGAAGAAAAAAATGTGTACATAGGGAATGGCATTAATTCATTGGATCTAGAGACTGCAGCATAGCTCATGCATATCATGAGCAGAAAAGTATAGCTAGTTGAAATCAAAGAACTGTTAAAATACATTTTAATACTAGCAATAAATAAATACAAAGGTACAGCAGATAAACATGTACAAAGAACAAAAATTTTGTATTTCCAAAAAAGCAGAGTCCAGTTTTTTATTTTTTATTTACTTTTTATCAAGCAATTCTTACACATGTAACTTCCTAGTTTCTAGTGACTTAAAAATGTTTTTTAGCCATACAGTTCCTCTGGGCAAAGATAAAATTAGGAAAATCATATTCTTGATGACTGCTTTATTCGGGTTGCAGGCTACTAAAGCTAAGAGTTGCAACAAAACTCACGTTTTCCCACAGTGTCTTTTCTATAAGTGAAACAGCTGAAAAACACCTTTTTTAAAGCACGAGCTGTGTTGTTTTGAACAGCAGGCAAATGACAATGTGCTTTTTCATATATTTCTCTGAAAACATGTATCAGATTTTTGAACATAGAGTTCCCAATCTTTTCCAAAGGCTATTCTACAGGAAATGAAAACTCTGTCTTGGTTCTGGACCTGGTAACTCTCTGCTCTGAGTACTCCCTAGGCTCAGGGAGTTATAAATAGTTATATGACTGCCCCAAATATTTCTAGGGAGAGACCACTGCCTGTAGGTGTGTAGAAGATTTATGGTCAACCTAGCTCCTGTTCTAAAAATTTTAGGTGATAGAATTGATTTTTTTTTTTTTAGGTGAAGAATGTTTTGATGATTAAACAGTATAAAGTTGAATTAAAATGGGTTTTCTGCACTGTTCTTGTGGTTGACCCAAGTGTGTCTTCTAGCAAATAGACTAGCAGGCAATGTTGCTTATAATAATTGCACATTCTAAGTAAATTTTACAGATCATTCAAAAAAGTAAGCCTTGTAATAATGAATATTCAGACTAAGAACCTGAGGCTTAATTGTATTCACCTAGTCATGAAAGAGAAATAATATAATTAGATACAGTAAAATTAATTATAATTCTTATTTCGATATTGGTAATAAAATGGCTAAGACACATGCAGTATGTTATCTGCAAATTAACTAGCACAAATGTAAGTTTTGAATTTAATTACTTGCAATTCATGGTGAAGGATCCTCAGCCAAGAATCACATTTTAAAGTTATTTGACAAATAATACAAAATATAATAGGCTAAATTAAACAGTAAGCTGCTCACAGTCCATTTACGAGTGGCAAAAAGCCAATTATGCATGTTGGCTGAAGTGTTTAGCACATGCAGCATGCAGATGTGCTGGCATCTGTTGATGTGAATACAGCATTTGTCCAGGAGGTCTTCCTATATAGGCTATTGCACAGAAATCTCAGCAGGGGTTGGTTTTCAGGAATACTTAGGAAGTGCAGAGTCTTTCTCTTATTTGCTACAAATAAAAATGACTGAATTAATTTGAGAACATTAGGGCAGTGAGGCTGAGAGCAGTTGGGCAGAGCTTGGAGCTTGCCTGACTTTTCTCCAAAGCTGGGGAAAGGAATTTCTGAAGATTAGTAGACTTTAACTTTCCTCTCACAGCAATCCCCAGTTTGAAAATTGAAATGCATGTGTAGCTCTAAGCAACTTGAAAATGTACGAAATCTGAAAGTCTAGGATAGTTAAAATCCATGAATCTTTACCTTGCACAATTCAGAACATTGTTTGCCATTGATGATTTGTTTCCTTCAGGAAACGCCGTTCGCCATTGTAACATCGAGAAGGGCTGGCTGCCACCTGAGCTTTTCAACTGCACCACCAACACTTTTGTGGATCTAAAAATCATGGTAAGCTGTGTTTTCTCCGGTTTCCCTGTATTTTGTAAATAATGATCAGTTTAGACTCCAGTTTGATATCCCTGCACTCAGTCTTTTGACTGTGTCCTTGAACACCCTCATTTCGCATCAGGACCCTTGTGCTTTTCTGGCTCTCAGTTACATTTGCCATGAAGTTTTGTTGCCAACTCTTTCTCAAGACAAACAAAATTTTGACCAAACAATTCCTTTGTGTCAAAAATCCCTAAATATAATTGTCTTTGTAACTAGAATGAAAAAAAAAAAAAACCACATAATTGGTCTTCTTCTTCCTTTTTATCTGATTCAGAATGAGAAGTTACACCACAACGAGACCAAGCTGGATGGAGACAAAACCATACGGATTGTGAGAGCGCTGCAGAATGCTACCAAATACACACACAGCTTGTATGGCAATGACGTGAGGACAGCTTACCAGATGATGATCCGGGTGCTCCAGTATGAGAGCCAGCAGCAAGGGTTTGACTTGGCAGCCACAAGGGATGTGGAATTCAATGAGGTAAGAGAAATACTGTATACCATGCTGAGCCCTTACAGTTTCCCTTAAAAGTTAGGTGGCTGTGGGTGGTTAAATTCATCTTTGACCAAGGTGAAGCAAATATTCTGTAATTGCTTAATCTGTTCCACAAATAAGCCTTTCTTCTCAGATTTGAATGGAAAGTTGGTTATGCATGTGTCTATGCACGCATATGTATGTGTAATACAAATATAATAGAAAGTGCTTTTCTAATAAATATCATCATAGTAACAGCCAAAAGCAATATTCCCCATATGAAAAAAAATCAAGTTAATGTGTTTTTCCTGGCTAAAATAGTTTTGCGTACTATATTTATTTTTTGTTGTAAACGTGCCTAATGTGATCATGTTCATTTAAATGTGCAGCGAACCAAGTCCGAGCCAGTTACTGGCTCTGAAGGTTTCCTCTAATTCAGTTTGAAAACACTTGAATCATGAGTTGGTACATTGAAAGACATTCCATATCATATTGGTATTTTACGGCACATACTAAAATGTGTGCCAGAGAGTTTCTGCTACTCAGAGCATTCATGAAAGACCCAGTTACCAAAGACCTGACCAGGGCTAGAGAACAAGTTGTAGCACCCTGCTTTTCTGGGAAAATATGTAGTTGTGATGGAAAAATGTAAAATTTGGAGCTAGTTGGGAGTTTTCTGTGGTCTGAAAATGTGAAGGCTGGATGACCCATGTCAGGCTTGTAGAGCTTTCCTCAGTCCCATGTGTGCTGTGGGGTACTGTTCTCCACTCTTGTCCGTACTATTTCCAAGATCCTGGCCATGGCACAATGCAGAGTCCAAGCTAAAATACCTTTTGGTATCTGTGCTAGCGGAGCCCGTAGCTTGGACAGCAGCATGTGGGATGACCTTCCATGGGCCAAGACTGGCATCTGTGCTGGCCAAAGGCCATTTGACTCCCTCAGAAGGTGTGCTACACCCAGGTCACTGCTCACTGTACGCCAGGAGGACCAGATAGGTCAGGAAGACTTTGGAGTGAAATTGGAGAACCTATGCAAAGCCAAACTGCACCAGGAGAGGATGTCACTGGAGAGTTAGGAGCAGGAAGAAATGTGGCTGAAAAAATTCCTTAGTGTCTTGGGCTGTACAGTCAACAGAGAGTGGAGCACTTTTGAAATGTTTCACATTTTATATGCACCAGATTTTAAGAGATTCAGTTTTTTCTTTCCTCTAAAGGGCTGTAAAAGGGCTGTAAAGTGCGCTGTTCAGATCTTGAGACGGAACTTCATTTCTAGCATGTTTTAGGAAGTAGAAATAAGAACAATAAGCAGAAAAAAAATGTTTGGAAACCTCTGTTTTAATTTATTATTCTCTGCACTTGGCACTGAAATTCATACAGATGATGTTTTCAAGAACTCCCTAAATATTTTAGGATAGGTCAGGAATTTGAAAACTAATGAGTACAGCTCATGAGTAAAAGGAGGTAACATCCTAGGCTGAGGGAGCACAAGGGGAGAAGGAATATTTTTTTTTATAGTCCCACATAGAAGCCTGAAAACTAGATAATAAAAAAACATAAATAATGCTCACAAACACGGAGGAGGCCTGGTACCAAGTACAGCATGTGTCTCCTGCATTCCTGGAAACCATGTTATGCTTCTCACCCTAGGTAGAGGTGGTCCTGTTGGGAGTCTCTTTTAGCTCAGATACATGCTTGCAGCCTCAGATAACACAGACAGAATATAACTCCATCTAAATGAAGCCTAAATATTTGTCTTGGCTATTTTAGAGCTTGCGGTGATTAATTCCTACAATAATTTATGCAAATTTTACCTTAGGAATTAGGTTTTGTTACAACAGCATGGTTCATATATACACCAAGATGAAAAACTTCTTAACTACTTTCCCATTTAAGCCATTTAGCACTCTCTTTTGGGGTCAGTCTCCTTCCATTCAGCCTGAGGGTCCCTTTGCATATTTTTCTAAGAAAGGGCAGAAGAGGCAGATCCTCAGAAAGAACTGCCTTTTTAATACCATTTGTAAGCAACAGAAAAATGGGGAGACAATAACATGATTTAAATTTTCTTATGTATTTTCAAGTTTGTCTATGCAAGTTAATACTCACTCTTATCATTCTTCACTATATAAGTCATCTTCATTATCCAGGAAACAACGAAGTAAAAGAAAAAATTAAAATAAAAGAGGAAGTGATATTGCTATCTATGGCTTTCTTTTGTTTTTCAACAAAAAACATTATTATGATTTCTCTGGATAAAGTCCTCAGTGTACCTATTAAGAGCTGTGCTTTTCATGTGTCTGATCTCTCAGAAACAAAGAAAGCATGAATAGGTTTTCCTTCTGCATTTTCTTGCTTGGTTTCCTTTCCCCTAATGACAGCTTTTTCTTGATGTCATTAGGGGAAAAAAAAAAGTAGGCAGTTCTCTTATAGCCTCTAATTTTGGCTTTCTTTGCTCATAAAAAGTTTGGAGGGGTTTGCTTTACATGACCAAAAAACCTCGGGGTGAGTAACTGGTCTGTATATTTTTATGTGGCTGCAGTAGGACATGCCGGCATTAAAATATTTCATTACACACTCACCTGAGGCAGTCAGGCCAATCATTTTCAGTACTTCTCACTTGAAACCCAGCACTTTGTTTGCTTCATAATTTAGGCTTGTACTTTATTTCTCAGAATATTATCCGAGTGGGTAGTGCTTTACTGGACCCTGGCAACAAGGAGCACTGGGAGCAAATTCAGAGAACGGAGGGTGGCACCGCTCACCTGCTCAGGCACTATGAGGAGTATTTCAACAATGTGGCCCGGAACATGAGAAAAACCTACATGAGACCTTTTGTCATTGTTGCCACTAACATGAGTGAGTATCTGTGTTGAAAACTGCCTTTTTTTTTGGAGTCTTGAAATGTGCTGGATAGAGATGTGAGTTTTTTGTTTTAATAGTACCCACTGAGAAAAATCATTGCATTAGTTTCAAATCCATCAAGCCTTGATCCATATATTTCAGTTGCCATGGGGGCCTCCTGGGAGATGTCTGATCTGTTTTCCCTTTGGACCATGTCACTGCTCCATGTGGCATTTTGTTGCAGTCACAGTAGTGTAGAGATAGCAGGCAGGACTAGGTTTGTAAATTAAGGTAGTGCCTTTTGAGGCCAACTGATATAGTTGAATGTAGCAGATCTCATTTTTGGAGGAATCACACAACACCACTTGAAGAATTACTGCAGTACAAAAAATAAGTAACCCTACTATTGATTTTTTTTGCATGTTACTACTCTTACTAGCATAAGAATGGACTGCCCAGGGAGGTGGTGCAATTCCCAGCCCTGGAGATGTTCAGGAAACAACTGGATGTGGCATTTAGTGCTGTGGTCTAGTTGACAGGGTTATGATCGGTCAAAGGTTGGACTCAATGATCTTACAGGTCTTTTCCAATCTAGATGATTCTGTGATTCTACCTCTGATTTTCACATGCTTTCCTAACCTGGAACCTATCCAGAAAATCATCATCTGTAGAGATTCTTGTACTGAAAGGTATTTTCACAGAATCACCAATCCTTCAAACACCATCCCAGTCTCGCAAAACCCATGCTGAGAGCAAAATCCATGGGATCCAAAATATCCAGACTGGGTCTAAGCTGAGAAGGAAACATCAGGCATACCAAGACACTTTCCCCACCTATCACAGGAAATGTGTCCTCTGACAAGCAAATAGCAGCTCCTGCACCTGGGTCTGTGATGCATTTCATAGACATCCAGGCAGTGCATATGCAGGTGAAGCACAGCAACCACAGCCTGGTCAGCTTCTTTCCCCGTTTTCTCCCCTGCCCTCCCTATTTCATTTTCTTCCCAGCTACAAACAGTCTGAGCTGAGGGTGTTTGTGATAGTCCTGCTCTGAGTGGGAGGTGAGATGGAGCTGGCTGACCTTCACAAGTCCCTCACAAGCAGCATTGCTATCTGGTTTTTCTTTCAGAGGTGCTCTAAACTGTATCAGCCTGAACTTGTATTTAGCTTTTCAAGCTGTTGCTTTTATTTCAGATATGAAGAAGGCTTATGTGCCAGAAGTTTGTCTTATTTTCCCAACTACACCTGCTGGTATAAGAATTGGCTACAAACCTTGTCCCAAGAATGTTTTATGTCCACAGTCGCAGGGGCAGAAAACCAAAGACATGAGGCAGTCAAGTTACAAAGGCTGTAGCATCCTGCATCAACAAGGCATATCGTTGAACTAAGCCAAAGTGAAACACTTTGATTTCTCCTTAATAAACCAAAACTGAAATATTTTCTTTTGATTCAGGACTACGAGAATCAAAATATTTTTATCTTCATACTCAGGAAAAAGTATGCTCAGCATTTTAACCCAGCTGAACTGAGATGAAAATAAACCCCAGAATTTCTTGCAGGTTGTAAATCATGGATTTTTTTCAACCAGTTATTCCTGTGTAAAAAGGTGTGAGCTTGAGAGGGATGAGGCAGCTCTGGCTTGAAAGAGGTCTGTTTTCTTTTGAACAGTTTTTCCAGGTGAACATGGTGTTAATAGAGTTTTCTAATGGCTCATCTGGGATCTATTTAGAAACTAGGAAAGGAATGGGAATTTGCAGGTCTTAACGTGGATATTTCTTCATACAGAAACTTGAAGAGGATCACACCTTTTGGTGTAGGGTTACCCCCAGGACATGAAAATTGGCACTCAGTGACTTCTCTTAAATGAGAAATTTAAAGCCAACTCAACTGCTTTTAAATATTTTGGCAGCTAAACAGGCAGAGATGATGAGGTAAGCTAGGGAGGAACTGATGGTGGAGGACTAAGGAGTAGTCCCGGGTAAAATACTTGTTATTTTCTTTGGTCAGCTGACCTTGCAATCCAACAGATGTAGAACTATGTTTTTGAAGCAGTAGATTCAGTCTTCCCATTAAAAAGCAAGTCTAAAATTGGAACATGCAGCACACACTGGAGCAAGCCAGCAGCACATGAAGAAGCTCTGTGAAGCAGGAGCATTCACTGAACAGCAGCCAGGGAAAAGCCTCTGTGAAAGCCCAGTCAGCTGCTGCTGGAGAGGTACCAGCAAAGTGATCTACCTTGAGATGGGTATTTGGAAAAATTTCTTCACTGAAAACAATTCTCAGGCATTGAAACAGTTGGCTCAGGGAAGTCACCATCCCTGGAGGTATTTAAAAGACATGTAGATGTGGCCCCTGGGGACATGGTTTAGTGCTGGATCTGATGGTGCTGAGTTAACAGATGGACTTGATCTTGGAAGTCTTTACCAACCTGAACAATTCTATGATTCTTTATTTCCAGTGTTTGCAGTAGTATTTTCATAGTATGAGATACTGTCTTGTGAATTCCTTTCCACTGAAAAATAAATGTATAAATTGATAAATGTGGCATTATGCTGACACTTAAGTTTTTAGCTGTCATATAAGGTGTTAACTGAAAAAAAAAAATTTACTTTCTATTTTGGGGTTTAAATTTTTTATCTGCATTGTGCAGATATTTTAATCTTTCAATAATGTTTCATTGTGTTGGAATATCATATTTGAATGCATCGAAGTTAATTTTATGGGAATCTTTTATCCCCTCCAGTTATTGCTGTTGACATTTTTGACAAGTCTAATTTCACGGGAGCTAGAGTACCACGGTTTCATGAGATTAAAGAAGATTACCCGAAAGATCTGGAGTCATCTGTTGTGTTCCCTGATACTTTGTTCAAACCTTCAGAAAGGAAAGGTAAAACCCTTCTGCTGCCATTTGGTGAGCAATTATGACCAGCTCCCAGGGAGCGTGACTGATCCTCGGGGAGCAGAGTGGTTCTAGGGTGAGAGCAGGGAGACTGTCTGCACAAGTGAACGTTATTTAGGGATGGAGCAGCTGTGCATACTTCTGAGGCATTTTGCCTGCCGGCAGCAATGGAGGCATGGGGGGCTGTGGGACTGGCTGTACCTGTCTGTCAGGTCTCGCTTGCAGCCCCTCAAAGCCCTGTCAAAGTGGGAGAAATGCTCTGCCTCCATTCCCACCAGGTTAGGATGGGATGGCTGCCCAGCGCCTGCAGTCCCACAGCTGCCTTCCTCCAGTCCCTGCAGAGATGGAGGGAGGTGGTGTGAGAGATGGAGAATCCAAATCTGGGAGCAGAGAGAGGTGTTATCAGAACTAGGCAGCAGTAAAAAGGTCTTGAGCTGGGTGATGAGGGAGAATATGTGGGGGAGTACCTGCTTCCCAGTGTCTCTGATGTACCCCAAGATTGCTGCGAAGCATCACAAGTGTTTTTGGACAAGGAGAGAGAGGGTAACTCAAAGATCAATGCATGCACCATGGCTGAATGTCTCCGGAATGGGGAAATAGTAACTCTCCCAAAAATAATACATAATAACCTAATACAGCTTTATGACTTTTTGCTTAGAAACAGGGCATCTGCTTCTATGATTTGTATCTTTTCTGTAAGAAAAAGGGGAATGTGAATTTAAGAGAATCTTCCAAAACTAAAAGCTCATTAAATGACAGAATTAGCTTTCTGTCATATAATGACAGAAATTCGGAATTAAGAATCTCAAAAATTGCGGAGAAATCTTATCTGACTACTTGGTGTATTCATTAATACGAGTTTTGCCATATGTAAAGATACATGCAATTTAACAGCATGCGTAATGTGCTAATGTTCTCCTTAAATTATGCGTGGGGTACTTATATACTTAGGGACCTTTAAGCTTAGAAATTGCTTATTTTTTAGCTAGACTAAATGGCTTTTCACTCTTCAAGGGTTATTTGTTTTTCAGCTATATAACTGTGAATTATGCTGAAATTTTATTAAAAATATCGAATATAACATTAGGAGCATGCTGAGTCCTCTAAGCCTAGAGTTGTAACAACTGTAATGTCATTGTGTCTTTGCAAAGCAAAATTACCAGTTTAAATAGTAGCTCTGAAGCTGTGTGTAAAGAATTTAATATTTGTGCTAATTCCACAGCAGTGCCTACAATGAAGCCTTCAAATCAAAAAATACCCTCTAAGTTGAACAGCGATGCATTCAGCCCTGAGAGTGCTTTTGCAAAGAGAAAGAAGCGACACCCAGATGTTGAGACACATCATACTGTTGCCATGGTCATTATATACCGATCCCTGGGACACCTCCTGCCTGAAAACTATGATCCTGACAGAAGGAGCCTGAGGTAAACTTCAAACCTGTCTGTGAATTGTTCAGATCCCTTCTTCTACTCTCTCTGAGTGTGTGGGGGAGACAGAGCTGCTTTTATACCAGCCAAATGCTATCAGTGCTGCTGCTGTCACCACCGTGCTGTCTCTTGTCCTCCTCTGGCACACTGGGAGAATAACTATGCCAGAAGTGCCAGCAGTTTTTGGAAACACATCTGTATGGAAGGCTGATGGTGCACCTACTTCACTTTCTGAGTGGAAGCAACTGGAAATCTTTTATTTGCAGGAGGTAGTGAATCACTGCTTTGAATTTTAATGTGTAGATCACTTTTCTCCTTGTGCAGATTGCCAAATCGCCCTATTATCAACACACCTGTAGTGAGCACAGCCATTCACAGTGATGGGGAGTTTCCTCCCAACCTGGTGGAAAAGCCTGTCATAGTGGAGTATGCCATGCTGGAAACAGAGGAGAGAACGAAGCCTGTCTGTGTCTTCTGGAATCACTCCATCACGTATGTCTCCTACTATTGCTGTGCTGAATGAAATAC
>VYZQ01003567.1:98560-115024 GCA_013400655.1 Mystacornis crossleyi | reverse complement strand
CTGTCTGACTAGCAGAAAAGTCCTGCCTGGGAAGATAATTCTGGAGGAAAACCTGTCTTGGTCTGTTTATTCAACTGACAACTGATTTTTGGTGGAATAGAGCCATGTAGTCATTTCCCACCAACCTGAGAAAAGTGAAAATAATTATCATAACTCCTCAAACAAAGGATTAGCCATGCAGCTTCTAAGAAACACAGTGCTGTCATGTCTTTCTGCAGGGTTCATCTTCACCCAGAAATAATAAATCTCACAATTTCCATGTATTTGCCTATGCTTTTTGCCCACAGAAGTATGTCTGGACAGGCACAGTCCAACTCCAGTGTCTGAATTCATGGCTTGTCTGAGGGCTTTAAGTCAGGATTTCCAGGAGATGATTCAGGTCTTCCATGGGCTGAATCTTCTCCTGTTACACTCCAGGGACTATGGACAGAGTGCATGGCAAGCAGGCACCTACCCTTGGTGCCTCAGCCAAGGCAAGGGCAAAAAATTACAAAACCAAATCTTCATTTTGGTAGAAATGAGGACTGAGATTTTGCAGATAAAATTAGGAGTAAAGACTGTAAATTTCTGAATCACAAATTTTTGAATCAAAAGTCAATGCAAAGGCAGTTGCACTGATAAGAAACTTAACTTTTATTTCATCAACTATTGTGGATTTGCTTTCATTTGTTGTAGTGAAAAATTGGAGAGAGAGGAAATACCTTCTTCGGGATATTAGACCTCTTCCAGTTTATGGAAAGCAATTGTAATATATAAGCAGAATATAAGGAGAGAGCATGTGATTCTCTAGGAGGGAAGTGTTAGGAAAAAGATTAAATGTTCTGAAAATGGTTCATTTAGGTCTTTTGTATTCAGTAAAGTTCAAGATAAAGACATATTTTTCTTGAAAATTAGAAAAATTATATGAGCTGGAACTGTGTATGCTGATGTTTTGTTGGTTTTATGGCATTGTGGAAACAGCACAGTCCTGCTGGAGATATTTCAAGAGTGTGGGTAAAACAAAAGAAAACGTGTTGAGAGGTAACTAAATTCATGTTATGTGTTCACAATATTGTAACTATTATATATATATCTTTTATGTATTGCAATTTCCAGCTACAAACCCAGGTACAAGTGAGAGGATGACATGGTCTGCCCAGGGGAAGGGGAATAGCTGTTACTTGTTTCCTAACAACTCAAAAACTCTAGTAAACCTATGGAAAAATCCATTAAAAGGCAATATCCTGTGCTGGAAATAAAAACAGCAAACTAACCTAGGAAATGCGTGCCTCCTAGTCAAAGGTTTCAGAAGATTGTCATTTAAAGGATCAAAGATGCAACAGAAATCTCTTATGTTTGTAGTAATAAACTCCTCCATTTTCCCACATGTGAAGAAGTGTTTTTGCTTGTATGCACAGATGATTCTGCCGATTATGAGGGAATGGCATGTCCTTTTTCATAAATTTTTAGACATTGTATGAGTTTGAATAACTAATTAACTCTGAAGTGATTCATCTGTTAGCTATTTGCTGGCAACTTTAGTGGCATTGTTATCTGTGTTACGTCGTCGTACAGCCACAGTTGAAAAGCAGCTCTTACGCTGCATGTAATGAAAAAGCTTTTAGAAAGTATTTTTTGAGAGAAAGTGATATTAAATTTTTAAAAATATTTTATTGCTGAATGAAAAAGAGGTCCTGTCATATCTAATTAAAAACTCTTTCAGTAACTACAAAACTATTTTTATTACTCATTAACTTCAAAATATAATAATTAATATTGATACAAAATAATTTCTGAAGTCACTGGAGTTAACCATAACTGGACAGAGAAGAATTTTTAAGGCAGCAGTTCCTTCCCATTGTTAATTTAAGAGATCTTCTGATATGAAATATTATTTCTTAGAGAAGGTTTTAACCTTTTATTGTGTACTTTTTGAAGGAACTCTATAATGATATCATATTACTGCTGAAAAATATTTCACATGACTCAAAAACATTTATCCCTCTTTGGTTCTGGTACTATTTACCTTGGTTACAGTCATTTTGGTCTGTGCGGTCTCTTCCCCATATTGGTTGTGTGGTCACTGACCCAAAAGCAAATTTTTTAAATATTGTTTTTTAACTCAAAACAGGCTGTTAGAAACCCACAAAATCTGGGTATCAAAGCCAGCTGTCCTATCAGAAACTACTTCAACTGAAGGCCTTTTTAAGCTGATGATACTCTTTCAGGCAGGTGACAGCTATAAATAATTCTGTCCTGGTACTTACAGTCCTCTCTGGTTGTGCAGGACAAGCTGCCACAGAGCGCAGTAACAGTGGAAGGCACGGGGAGATCAGAGGATGGCTCTCAGAAATGCCTTTTTTTTCCCCACAGGATTGGCGGGACAGGTGCCTGGTCCTCCAGGGGGTGTGAGCTCTTTTCCAGAAACCAGAGCCACATCTCTTGCCAGTGCAACCATATAACCAGCTTTGCCGTCCTGATGGACATTTCTAAACGAGAGGTGGGTGACATCAGGCTTATGATTTTTGGGGACTTTGGTTTTCAAGGGCTTTGACTCAGACCTTGTGCTTTGAGTGTGACTCAGGGCATTGTGAGCAGGTTGATCCCAGTGTCAGGAGTGTGTTGCCCATCCCTGACAGCATCTGCCACTGGGTTTGCTGAAGGGAGCTTCTCGCCTGGTTAGTGCGTCCTCTGGGTGCTGCCCATACACACTCAAGATGTTTAGTGACTAAAGAGGTGTCATCACCCGCTGGTCCTAAAGTAAATCTGTATGTGGTCTCAGTAGTAATGGTAACATTGACATTCTGAGTAGTAGATTTGATTGGAGGAAAATGAAGGGAAACCCCAAGAGATCCTGTCAATCTGTCTTTCTACAGAATGGGGAGGTGCTTCCTCTGAAGATCGTCACTTACACAACCATATCCATCTCGCTGGCGGCTTTGCTGATCACCTTCATTCTGCTGGTCCTGATCCGCACGCTACGTTCCAACTTGCACAGTATCCATAAAAACCTGGTGGCTGCCCTGTTCTTTTCTGAGCTTGTCTTTCTTATTGGAATCAACCAGACTGAAAACCCGGTAAGACTTACTCTGTGTTCATTGCTACAGTTGTTGTCAAGCTTTAAATCAGGGGCTTCATACTGCAGCTTTTACCTTCTCCCATCTTTTTCACTTTCTCCTCTTTTTGGCTTCTTCTTGGCTTCAACACTAATTTGAAAAAATCAGATTTTTAGTATATTCATGTGTGGTTGATGTCATTAATAGCAATGGCAGGCAATAGGACTATATCTTATTTTCAGAGTATATATGACAGCAGCCCTGTTGTAGGTTTATCCCAGGAACTGAACCCTGAGTACTGGTTCCTTCCTTCCTTTCCATCAGTGTGTTTTCTGTCTCGCTTTGTCTGTTCAGTAGGAGGCTCTCCAGTTTCTCCTGCAGCAGGTACCTCCCAAGCCCAAATGGCTCCAGGTGCTGACTGGTAGGTTGTCAGCGATGTGGTGCTGGGCAGGTACTAATATGCACATTGGACACCCACTGGCCGTTCTGGAGAAGCCACTTGCCAGGCACGGGACAGCTTGCTATATCTGAGATGCAATAGGAAACCTGTCACTTTGCCTTGTGCCTTCCAGCCACAGTGATTGTTGGCTTCAGCCCATCATGTCTGTTGACAAAGCTTAGTGCAAGGACCTCCAGCATTGTGCATGTCAAGAAGTGCAAGTCCTGAATAGACTGAGTACGAGATAGGTGTAAACCGCACATGAAGTGAGTGTGTTCTGTGCTTGAGACCTCTTTGCTCTCTTAACCATGTGGCATTATATGTAGTCTTGTTGCTGTTTCTTAGTAGCACCCACCCCAAAAGCCATGGCTGCCATTCAGACAGGTAAGAGACAGACAAGGGCTCCAGCACCGCCAGGCTGCACAGGCACCTGTGCCAAACAGGCTGGACACAGATGGGGGATGACATGCAATAAAAAATATGTCCTTGGTAGATAGGAAGAATATTCAAAATGTTACTCTAGGGTATTATCTGAACGCTCTGATGGAATTTTATCTTCTAGAAATCTAGAAATGAAATTACTGTTTCAATCTAGTTTTTGAGAGGGAAGTACAGTGTTGAGATGAAAACAAAGCAAAACAACAAAAAATCAGGCTGATTTCACATTGTCCAAGCAGCAGAAATAGGAGAATATGCCTACATTCAATGAACATCATCACCATCATGGTAGTGACACCATGGTGCCTAACCACACAGCCTCGTTTGCTGTATAACTTAATCCTACACCATCACTCTGGCTTCTAATACCCACTTGAGCTGTAACATGCATTTTAAAAAGTATCTGACCTTGCCTAATTTCAGCTTCCTGTAACTGAGTGCCGACAAGAACTCTTCCTTTTAAATTTGAGAGACCCCTCTTATAAAAATTGTCTTGCCAGGAAACCTCTGTTTAATAGTATTTCTTTTGGAAAACTGTATAGAACTAAGATGCTGAAATTATTCAATTTTTAAGATTCAGGTTAGTCTGTTGGGTATTTTTCTGGGCTTCTTCGCCCACTTTACCTTTTGAAAAATTGTGAATGCCAACTGGGTAAAGCTTTCCAGCTGGTTGTGTCACTTCCAATCCCATATACCAGTATTCCCCTTTACCAGGAACTCAGGTCCTTTATCTGCTGCTATGGTGAGATCTTCTGCAGTGACCTGCCCTCTGGGATACAGTCTTATGTCGTGTGAACTTGCGTTGTCTTTGTTTCATTATATAAAATTTGCATACTAAAATAACTTTGCTCAAAGGAGCTCACCTTGCCAATTGATCCACAGCACTCCGTGTAACTTGACCTTTCCTATGCCTTGTTGAGCACACCACTCATTTTTCACTGCATTTCACTACCAAGGAGTTTATACTCTTTCAGTTCTCTGATGTATCTACTGAGGAGTTGAGGGCCAAGTCCACATCCCTGCAGAATTTTACCAAAAATTATGCAGTAAATAATGACTCCTCATTTCCAGATTTGTTTCATAGTATTATGAAGCACCAAGCAAAGGTTTATAAAAGTAGTAAAACAGTTCATTGCATCAATACCACAAATCCTAATGGTTGTACTTAGTGAGATTGTTCTCTTTTGCTCCTTCTCATTTCCATGCTTTGGGGCTCATGGTGCGATCATGTCCTGTAGTGTTACCAGGACTCAATGGTTTTTGTAAATGGTTTAAAGGTTTCACCCCAAACCTTTAAATATTTAGAAAGATCTTTAATTTGCAGCATGGATTTCATATGGCAGAAAGCTGCTCCTTACAGCCTACCCAGTCAGTTTGAGAAGGTAGGAGGGCTGTAAGCCATGTCTGCTTGAGACAATTATTCATCTGTGTGGAATGAAACTTGTCTAACGAGTCATGCACTGATGAACATAAAGAGGTAAAGAATGCTGGAGCACAAATAATGCTGTGCTGCTTGGCACCCAGCCTGGCTTTTATGGGTTTCTGTAAATTAACAGTCACATTTCTGGGTGAGGTTTTAATCTTTCCCTGGACTATTGATAGAAAGTGATTTATTTTCTTTCTTTTTTCTTACCTGAAAAAGGTAATGTTCAGGGCAGCACTCTACTCAATTGCATGTGAGAGTGGGAACAAAAAAAAGCACTGCTTACTTAGAGGGAAGAAAGATGGTTTATTTGGTGAGCCACATTTTCAATAACACTTGATGTTATAATAAAGCTGATGTAGTAAGTGAATCCAGAAAGTTGGCGGTCTTTGTATGATTCTTTTGCTAAGCAAAGTTAAACAGGGAAATGTACATTTCTGAGCATTACACCATGAAAAACCACTAAAAAGTCATGCCAAAGTCTGAAAGCAGGGCCAGTGCTGCATGGGAACAAAAGGTTCTAAAACACAACATAAAACATTTTCAAACAAAAACTGAATGGTTGCACAAAGTTCTCTTAATTAAACCTTGTCAACAGATCCTTCGCAAAATCCTTTTCCAGCTTCTGAAAGGAGAAGGTTAATTGCAAGATTGCAATTCAGGTGTCGGATGCTTGCGGTCGTTCCTGTTTTCACCCATCAAACTGTTAAGTTGGGAGAGAACACTGGTTAGCAGATGTTAGAGAAATGCAAGTATCTGAAGGTCATAAGCTTCAAGGCGGCCATTTGATCACAAAGATGACTTTAGCTACCAGTTTGCCCATTGTAGCTGTTACTTCTAGTCACACTGTGGACCTGGTCTCTTTGGTTTCAGCAGGTCCTTAATTTTTGCTGCTCTCAGCCTGGCAGAGCTTAGTGATCCACTTTGTGCTGCTGATGTAGTATAAAAACCAAATGCAGACATAGGAGTGGAAGCTCCAGGTCCCTTTGTTCCTAGGTGAATACGCAAACTATCCAACCAGCACTATCCCGTTTTTTATTTGTCCGTACGGCTTCTTTGCCTGACTGCAAGTAGCGTAGCCTCAAGAGGTGGGTAGAGCCAAGCATTTCTGGACCCAGAATATCCTACAGCCTGGCGATTAGGGTTGTTTTCTGTGGTGGACAAGAAAAGGGTTAACCCCCCTGCTCAAGCCAGCTAGAGACGTGCTAGACGTACCCCAGCCACTTCCCCACTTTGTAGTCAAATACTTTGATTTTGACATCAGGTAAAAGACTGGTCTGCAGGGTAGGTGGTGCTCTACTTTTGGCTGCATCTTTTAGTCCAGTGATAATGGCCAGGCATCCTCCATGACCTGATGAAGTACAGATGTGCAAGGTCTTCAGGGTTCATCAGTGAAGGGCAGAGCTGCAAGGACAAAAGAGATGGCCACTGCCTTACCCCATGGATACATCCATGTTTTTTCTTCTCAAAATTTTTTTTTTTTTTTTTTTGAAAAAGAGTCCCAGAAGAGGAGATGTAGCTGGAATAGATCATTTCAGATCGGTGACAGACACACATGGGCAAAATAGTTGGTTGATCTTATGCTGGATTATAAGATCCTGTCAAATTTTGTCTGTTTGTGATATTTCACTTAACTGGTAAGAAATTTCTCAAAGAAAGAGTGGATTTCTTCTACAGATCATCTGTAGCTCATGTTCAACATGTTCACTTCTCCTTGCCTGAAGCTTCATGAATTACTGTCCCTGGAACTAAAGTTTTACTGAGAAAGAGCTTTTTCAGGGACAGGTCCTAAACTGAAGACCTAAGATTTTCTCACACATCCCCTCCACCTCTTTCAAATATGAGAAGACTTGCTTTGTAGTTTTTTATCTACTAATAAAACAAAAAATGTAGTCTACTTTAAAACAAAAGAAAACTGTACTAAACTTGCATGCTTCCTTTTCTCTCTGGAAAGAATGTAGTGTCAGAAAAACCCATAGAATGGCCCTTGATGTGGCAGTGGAAGACACTGAGTAAGTGCAGGGCTGAGGGTGGCCTTTCTCAGGAGCAGTTTATTGGGGTTGCAGTGAGACCAGTTTAGCTGATGCAGTTAAACACGCTATGGTTGAATTCACTGTAGTGGCATTGTGCAGGTGAGACTCATAGACCAGGCAGGGCAAAGGGTCTTCAGCCTCCAGAGGAGCATCCTCATCTCCTGCTCTGCCCCAGGAGAAAGAGCCAGGAGCTCTGCCAGCCCTGCCCTTTCTGCAAGCAGAAGAACTTTGGTCAGAATAGCTCAAATCCTCACCTTTGCAGCAAATATGTACAGAGAAATTAGCCACAGAACAGAGAGGGCAAGGACAGTGACTGAAAGTGTGTTGGGTTGATAGGGTGAAGCTGAACCAGATTCAGAGCAGGTGATATAATTTACTTTAAAAGAAGAAAAATCTTTCACAGTATGAGCAGCTCTTCTTAAACTCTGAAAAACTTAATTAAAGGCAGTATATTTATTCTGCCAAAATCTTTTTATTACACTTGCCATTAGCTGCAGGGGGGGAACTGGTGACTCACCACGCTGTGATTCAGAAGAGCAACTTTAATTTCCCTGCCCTTTCCCTCTGCAGTTTGTGTGTACCGTGATTGCCATCCTCCTGCATTATTTCTACATGAGCACCTTCGCATGGATGTTTGTGGAGCAGCTCCACATCTACCGGATGCTGACTGAAGTGAGGAACATCAACTTTGGGCACATGCGGTTCTACTACGTTGTTGGCTGGGGCATTCCTGCCATCATAACAGGTACCCTCAACCACCCCAAAACAGCTTTGTTTCCCTGCCATCTTCACTGGCCAGGTTCAGGGAAGTTCCCCCATCCCAGACAGCCATGGGTGTTTTCCTGCCAGGGCAGCACCAAGCCACATCCAGCAGAAGTCAGCCCGAATTTGGCAGATCTGCGTACCAAATGTCTGTTGCCCCAGCTGAAGTGATACTGATGGTTATACAATAAGAGAAACACACATTATCAGGACTTGGTAACATTGCTTGGGAATAACAGTACTTTTATTTCAACAACTTTGCCAGTAGCTTTCGGGAATTTTCCTTCTCTGTGCTGGTACCTTCAGATATGGACACACGGTCTCTGAGAGAAGTAACGGCAGTGGCTTCAGAAGCAATGCTGCCCACAGGATATAACTGCCTTTCACTGGACACTTCCACTGCCTACCCTCAACCAGCAGTAAATACTTCCTGAAGGGAATTTCATGTTTATTTGGCATAAAACCAAGCTGGAAATACTCAACCTGCCTTTTACTTAATTTCAGATACAAAGGTTGTAACTTCCAGTTGTGGAAAAGTAATGACAAGCTGGAGGCAGTAATCTTTTAAACTGATCCAGAGTGATCCACAGGAGCACATCCATCTCCGCCCTCACCATGCCTATTTTTGCCATCAGACATTTCCAGTCCTACCCTAAGCACATGGCACTGTGCTAATTCAGGCAGACAGCTCCTCAGGAACTGTGCTTCACAGAACAGTTGGAATGGAGTTTTTTGGTTCAACTGTTTCAGCATGTATCTGTTTCCATATGGGAAATCAGATCATAGGCAGGCAGTTACCTTTTATCCAATTAGTGTTATTTTTACAGATAATAACATACTGTCAGCAGTGGCAGAGGTTTAGATGTCTCAAAGAACAAATAAATAGCTATCACTCATGTACACTTGCAAAAATTTCACGGAACAAGTTAGATTTAAAAACAAATACTTGGGTTTTTTTTTTCCTGTGTGTTTTAAGAAGGTGTAATACCAAAACACAGCGTAGGCTGGTACAGGTTAATTCTCTCTTCAGGGAGCTGGTAAGTTTTTCCATATCACTTTGTGCCCAAATAATTTCTACTTCTATCAATTTATAGTAGAAAGCACAGCCCAGAAGGTTCTGCCACTTTAGATGTACCCCAGACATTTTGAATAGAAATTGTCCTTGAACTTCTGAAACATTTCAGACCTATGTGACTTTTATCGGTACATACAGGACTACTGCCGTATTTTCAGGAACACTGAAGTGCAATCAGATGTTTGGCAGCATCATTTCTGGCAGAAGAGAAGTATCATTAAATAACAAAATCTAATCACATTTCAGAACTCATTACCTTTAGAAGAATTTTGTTGGAAGGAGTTTCTGCTTCAGGTTTACTTTCTGTCCTAAAATATAAATTAATTCAGACCTTCTCAAGAGCAGTATTACACAATCTAAATATCACAAGCATACCATTTTTACATTTTTCTACTTAGATATTGCTCTCTGTGATACGGAACTATTTTGCACTTTTAAAACTTTCTAGGTTGTGTCCTTCAATTTAATCTCTGAATCTACTGAATTTGCAGTTCTGCTTAAATGAAAAGTCAGATCCCTATTACTGAGAAAGAGGATTTTGTGAAATAAAGGATAAAGAAAACTAAGCCTTTAGTTTGCCCTTACAGGCTTATAAAACATCTGAAGAGAAAAGTGTTTCATCATAAATATACACAATGTAGGATTTCTTGCCTCTAGATAACTTGTTACTGTACACATTTAAAATAAGCTTCTTTATAAATTTTAATTTCTAAGCAGTAAAAAGATTCCAGCTTCATAACATGAATCTTAAACATTATTTAAATTGCTTTATGAGAGAAGGATTGTTTCTTTTTCTTAGTAGTGATATAGTCTAGGTATGGGAAGAAATTTTAGTCTTGGGACATGCAGAGGACTTTTTTATTTTAAAGATAAATACCATTTCATCTTCATCATAGCTATCCTGAGAGGAAGAAAACCCCAAACCTACAGTAGCAGTGGCTTTTGTATGTTATTTTTTCTACTTTCTATGCTCAAACTGGTATTCATTTCAAGTGGAACATAGCGGTACCTAAGGCATCTGTGATGGGACCAGGCTACTTGCAAAAGGGAACCTTGACCTTCAGAGGGGGATAAAACTTAGTAAAATGTTTACAGAGAAACGCTCTAACAGGGAAGAACCACATTTAATCACAGCATAGAAATGCAAATTGCCAAGAGTAAGAATAGAATAGAAGTTGGAAGAAGGCTTACGGCCATCAATGAGTGTGGATCTGGAATAGTCCTCCATTGGGAATGATAGTGGAACATTTTAAATTTGCTTTAAGCTTGCTGATTTTAAAGTGTAGTTTGATCCCTCTTGGAGAGAGATTTTATGACTTCCTTGCCTCAGGAGCAAAGGGCTGGATTTGGCACCCAGCAAGACCCCCCAGTTCTGCCTGTCTCTGTGGCAGTACACTAACTGCTTGACATATGTGTGCAGTAACAGCTTTGCCATGGAGACCGCAGTGCTTGTGTTTAAACAGGTTCTTATGCAGCCCTAAAACCAATATCGCCCAGAAACTGGCACTTTTCAAATCCTAAGCAAAGCAGTGAGTCAGGAGAGAGTTGAGGCTGCCCCACAGCTGCCTGAGTCACCCATGCTGAGGCCTCAGGAGCTCAGAAGGGTCAAAACGTTCCCTTCCTGCAGCCCTTGGCACACTCTTGGGATGGATGCTGGTCCCCACAGGACTCTTGGCCGTAGGACCAGCCCCAGTTCCTGCAAACGTCATCAAGGTGTCACTCAGCCTGCACACTCAGTCTGCTAAGGGTCGCCAGGCTGCAGCATTTAATTGATGTGCCAAAATGTTTCTCAGTATTAGATTGCATTGGCTTCATTCTGCCTTTGAGTAAAATGTTATTTCACGTGCCGTTGACTGCAGTATTATTTGAACCATGTACCTGAAGACTGCAATTTGCCCTATTTGTTTAATGGAGAACTTTAGGGTAGGATTTTGAGAGTAAAAAAAATTTGCTGCCTGCCAATTACTCATAGAGCCAGAGTCCTATTAATGAGGAAATCCAGTCCTGGGAAACAGACTGTATTCATAGAATTACATCTGTATAAAATACTTTATGGTCCCTTAATCATTTATGGCTTATTCTTTCTGGATGGCAACTGCTGAAGGGGGTGGTGGAAGAGCCAGTGGGAGCAGGGAGGGAGACTAGTCCTATCTCATTCCACATTTCAGTGAAAACAGATCCTATATCCACTGCTTTGCCAAATAGCCAGTTTAGTTTTCATAGACCATAGGCCTGTACCAGATGTGAATATTGGCTGTGGGCCAGTTCTAACCAGCAGGAGTGAAATGCAGCTACCTTTCCCTTTCCCTGTTTCATCAAAGCATGCAGGCTTCAATTCAAAAAAAGATGACTATTAAAGCACATGGACCCTCCTTGCAGAGACCAGCTCTGCCGTCAGCCTTGGCCGCCTCTTGAGACAGGACATACGCTCATCACAACAGGTGCCCCCCATGCCCAGACAACATGCTGCAGCCACCTGCCATCTGTCACTGGCCACAGGCCTCACAGGGATCAGTTTCTGTGTCTTGAAGAAGGAAGATGTCTGCAGACAGGGTACACCTGTCTCAAAGGAGGAAAAGGATCTTTGCACAGGAATTAGCAGGGCTCATTAAAAGAGCTTTAAACTGGGTTTGAAGGGGGAAAGGGATAAAACCAGGCTCGCTAGAGGCAACCTGAGGGCAGAAAGCCAGTGTTTGTGGGACAGTGTGCTAGTGAGGTCCTTCTGTCTGCCATCTCAGTGGAGGGAGGGGTTGGAGATCCATGTGGCAGCAAAGATGTTTCTGTGTTAGAAACCATGGGAACAGTTATCTGTGTTAGGGGATGTTTTGACTGTCTAGAGCTTGATGTTGGTGATAAAAGTGTTTATGGGTAAGAATCATCAGGAAGGACAACAAGGCAGATACCACAGTGAGTCTGTTATAGACCATCCAACCAGGATGAGGAGGCAGAGGAAATATTCTATAAGCAGCGGGGAGAATTCTCACCATCATNGACTGAAAGGATGTTGTGATCACCCCCCTGTACTCAGCACTGGTGGAGCCACACTGCAAATCAGTTCAGTTTTCGGCCCCTCACTACAAGGAAGACATTGAGATGCTGGAGAGTGAAGAGTGAACGACAGTGAAGTTGATGAAGGGTCTAGAGCTCAAGTCTGATGAGGAGCAGCTGAGGGAGCTGGAGGTGTTTAGCCTGGAGAAGAGAGGTTTCTGGGGACACCTTATCTGGANAGAAGGACTGGTGGGTGATGTGATGGCTGGAGATTGTCTTGGATGCAGTGATACAAAATGACAGTTTTCAATTCTCTTAGAAGTAAGGTGGGGATTCNTTTTCCAGCCTAAACAGTTCTATGGCTGTATGATTTTGCAGGTCAAAGGCAGCAATCCCAGTCCATCACCATATGGGCGAGGTGTAGGTCACCAAATTAGACAGCACTGTAAATCAACAGGTGAATGTTGGGCTCAGAGTCTCCCTTGGAATTGGCCAGGTTCTGAAAAATAAAATAGTAGAAGGTGTGTTTTTAACTCAATTGCCTTGGGGCATTAACTCCATTTCAGACAGAGCTGAAAGCAATGTGAGGTACCAGGGATGGCAGTTCAAAATGAATCCCACCTGAGCTCAAGCAGTTAACTCCCATAAGCTCCCAGGTTCCTTTGTCTCTGAGGTTATTTTAGTGACAGCAAGTTAAGAATGCACTTTTTTTTTTTTTTTTGGTAACATAGACATCTCCTCAGTTATGATTCATGTCATTCTGCTGCAAGGGCTTATTGAAATTCCTCATCATGTCACTCACCCTCAAGGCTCACACTGTGTGAGAATGACTCTGAAACTGTGCTGAAACAGAACTAATTTGGGACTTGCATTTGTTGTCGTTTTTATGTAGCTGAACTTTGTTCTAGTTGGCAAAATTCAGAGTACTGTTTGATATAAAGTGACCAGCATATAGCTTTTGATTTACGTAAGTTTTATTTCAATATTTGCTTTGATTTTGCTTTGACAGACTTTCCTGTTGAATAAATTTTGCCATGATAATTTTGCTTATTTGAAACTACATTTGGTTGTAGGCAGCACTTTTCTGATTTACTTTTTCTCCATTTTGTGACACAGGGCTTGCTGTTGGTCTGGATCCACAAGGCTATGGGAATCCTGATTTCTGCTGGCTGTCTGTTCATGACACCCTGATCTGGAGTTTTGCTGGGCCCATCGTAATGGTGGTTGTTGTAAGTAGGGGGAATTGGCATCCAGAGCTGTCTCTTCTTTACTGCGACCTTTTCTCATATGTTTTGTCAAACAGTAGTCATGCAAAGCAACTGTGTTCTTTACATTTGAAGCAAATGTATTTGAGCTTGCATCTTTTGCTTAAATAGATAAGACATGAGTGAAGCTTCTCAAAATCAGAGGGCTGCTTGCCAGTACAAAGATTGCATGTGGAGCAATGGCTGTATGGCCAGAAACCTATTTCCCATTTGCTTTGTTCCATTTTCAAAGGGTTGGTCTGTGAGCTTATTAAACAAATCAACAAAATGAGCCATAACAAGTTACTTCATCCAGAAGTCCTAAAGGAGTATTAAATATTTCTACTTTCAGAAATTTAGAAGAATGGACTGGTGTTTAACTTCTCCCTCAGAGTAACACTAGAAGATAAATATTCATGGTTTGACTCTTACCTTGAATGCCAAATGCAGTTCTGGTCTCCTCATCTCAAAAAGTATGAAGTAGACCTAGAAGCAGTGTAGGTAATGGTCAGGAGTCATCAGAGACGTGGGACAGCTCCCACTGGAGGACAAACAAGTGGACTGGAGTCTTAAGGCTAGAGAAGAGAAAGCTGCAGAGAAGGGAGAAGGAGGAGCTTGTAATAGTGTGTTGGTCTGGAGAAAATGGCTATGGACCCAACTTTTCAAGGTCTTTTCCAACAAAAACAGTAGCAGAAGGCAGCAGCTCTTGAAGAAACATGACAAACTGCATCACTTCTCCACAGCATTTTAAATTAGAAACTCCTAGAAACAGGACAATGGCAGTGGTAAAGCTCTGCACAGTTTTAGAAAGTGAATGATGAGGCAAATTCTCAGCATTAATATTCACTATGAGTGAATAAGTATAAATATACCACCCACCTAGTACATCCCAGATGACGTGGAAATAAGTGGAGACTGGAGATTTATTCAGAGAAATTATCACTGTATGCTCTGCTAGAAAATACTCCTAAATTCTGGTTTGACCAAATTGAAACAAGGTACTGGGCTGAGGTGGACACTGGTTTGGACAAGGACAGCCATTCTTGAGTTTTTATCTTTCACTCAAGAATCTTTGCATAGGGTTGTCTTACTGAGTTTCATCCAGATCAAGTGCCAGGATGTCCTTGACTATGTTGCTTTGAAACAAGGTGAATCTTGGAATTTAGAGACCTGTAAGTTGAAGGAAAATATTCTTGGCACCACAAACTGTTTTAGGATAAAAATTGCATTCTCATTGGAAATAGAGCTGTAACAAATGTACAGAAAGAATCCATGCTGTTATTGCAATTTCCCTTTCAGATAAACACTGTCATCTTTATACTAGCAATGAAAGCATCGTGCAGACGAAGGCAACGCTCATTTGAAAAAACAGGAGTCATGTAAGTTTGAGTTCAAAAACCTGTAGAAGTTGGGGCCAGAAATAATAAAAGACAGAATTGCCTAAAAGCAAATTTTGGAGCAGGAAATAAAAAACTTTTTTGGAGGAGAGTGTTGGTAAAGGCAATTGGAGCTGCTTCACCTCACCCGCTCCTGGAGTTCCCTTGGAGGTCCTGTAAAATCTCCACCATGGTGCTCTGCACAATCAAGTGTAGGCAGGAGAAGGGAAAAGGGAAAGATCTAGCCTCCTGATGGTATCACTGCAGTCCTTCCAGATCTTTCATTATACTCTCTACTACACTGTCACTTCACCTCTGCCTATGGCATGCCCAGGTGGACATAAATCTGGGTCTCCCTGTCCTTGTCCATGGCTCAGAAAGGTCTCTCCTCTCAAGTGTCTGGGTTACCAGCTGTGTCATGCAGAGACACACTGACATTCCCGTGCTGAGGGCCAGCCTCCCCGCATCCCATGCTCCATGGGATGAGCAGTGTCGCAAGCTGCAACCTCTCACCTTCCTGAGCTGTTGTGGCAGCCTGTTCTCATTAACATCTGTTTTGCCCAAAGCTCAGGATTTACCTGTGAACTCAAATGTGATTAGCTAGTGGCAAGACAGCCCCTTGGTTTTTCTGGCCAGAGGTAGCTGTATGAGATTTCAAATGGCTGCTTCTCATTCTTTATTTCAGCTCTGGCTGTAGGGTGCTGTGTACACATTGGTATGATTTTTCCAGCCCTGGTGTCCCTGGAACTGTAGACTTTGTGGTTCTCTGAACCCTAACCCTAACACTAAACTTTATGAATACTAGAATCTGAGGGTGAGCTACCTAGCAACATGGGTGGCCCAGTTAATAAAAGTGTGGAAGGAGCAATGTTGGTGCAGTGCCATGCTCCCCTTGGCATGCCCTTTCCAGCCCCAGTTTCCATGCAGCTGTCAGCTTTGTGGTACTCTGAACCCTTACCCTGACCCCAATAATGTCCAGGGGTTGAGGATGAGGTCCAAATCTCCCTAAACCAAGGAGTATAATTGTTACCTAATGGCAGCAATTTTATTCGTAATATAAAACTTTTGCCACTAGATTTGTTTCTGTCTTTTGAAAGTGCCGGTGGAAATTGTATTTTTAAGCAAACAAATATTCCCTGAGTGCCCTTGATCCAAAACCTTGGGCAGTAATGTTGGGAAGGAATGTGAGAGTGAAGTTGACAAACTGAAATGAGATGGATTTTTGGCCATTTACTGCCCAGATGTGTGCCTCAGAGTAATCAAGGCTGAACAGCATGGGCCTGGAAAACAGTCAGATTTGTTTGAAGGAAGTCTTGGAAATGAACTTGAAAAGAAATCACTTTTTTAACATGAATATGCTAAGCTTTGGAATATTGCTGTGAGAGAGTTGGAAACTGGGAGCTGGTGAGCACTGCCCTAATTTTCCCAAAGGGCTTTTCCCGTTGCCAAGTTGTTGGGCGCATAACACCATCCACGGGGAGAAGCTGGGCTGTTCTCTTGTACCCTATCACAGTTCAAATGTCCGTCTGTGTTTGCTTTACAGCTCTGTGCTGCGGACAGCGTTCCTGCTCCTGCTGCTTATCAGCGCCACGTGGCTCCTGGGGCTCATGGCGGTCAACAGCGACGTCATGACATTTCACTATCTCTTTGC